>JAQOOB010000004.1:5353276-5512647 GCA_029721495.1 Citrus inodora | reverse complement strand
AAATTGAATATTTGTAAATGAATAGAGATGTATGAATTTGACATGACATGAGGAGATTTAAAGATTTTAAATTTCGAAGAGCGAAAAATATTACGTGAAGTTTACAAGTGCTCTTTCTGAGCTTTGAAATTGTCTAAGAATGATTGATTTTAATTTGTTAACCCATTTTATATTTTCAATTTTTAAAAATAAAAAATTTACAATTATCATTTAATTAATTGATAAAATAATATTGAAAAATTAGATTTGTGAGTACCACTAATTAATTGATAAAATATTATTGATCTTTTTGACCTAAAAATGTGTAATAATCATCTCAAATATTTTTCTTTTTTTATCAATCATACAATTACAATTTTCAAAAAATTTTGGTTGTTTAAATTAATTACCAAAATAATAGCCTAAACAAACTTTGAATAATAAAAAAATAAAAAAGTTATAATTAAAAAAATTATCGTTTAAAATTTTAATTATAAAAATTAACATCTTTTATTTTGAGATTTATTTGTTTTATTAAATTTAGAGGTATTCTTGTAATTATAATTTTTTATTTTTAAAAAGTTTGTAAGATATAAGTGTCTTTTAATTTATTTAAGGTAAAATAGTCATATTATCTAAATTCTTACTGTTAAAATAGTTGATCGATACAAGTTTAGAAACAAAAGTGTTACAAAGATAATTTCTTTTATTTTAATTTGTTAACCTATTTTATATTTTGAATTTGAGCAGGACTATTAGTACCTCTCTAACACCTTCTAAAATTTATTTGCTTTAATTACCACATTAAAATATTTGAAATAATATGAAACTTCTTATAACTCATTCTAAGTCATACATGATTGAATTGTGAAAACTTTTGGATTTACAAAAATAATATAAATTTCTTACTTTTTCTCTCTTGATTTGTCAAAAGGCATTCTTATTGTCGCTAGTTATATGTTATTTTCTCCTCAATTAAGTCGTTCATAAACTGTAAAATAGTTTACACAGTAGATATTTTGAACCTCTACGTGATTTATAAATTCATTTTAACTTCTATATTCAATACGAATAATGTTAGATTTTTGTTAGGTATCCTATACATATTCGGTTGTTCTTCACCCAGTTTCTGCTTTCCATTGGTGAATACAATTAAAAATAAATATTGGTTTGCTTTCACGCTTTCCATTGGGTGCTTCGTAGCCCATTTTAAATTATGCCGTACTTCCGCCTGGAGAAGGAATAAAAACTATTTCAACGTGTTCTTAATGTAAAAAGTAAATAAACTTATTTAATAAAAGAAAAAGAGTGTGTATGATGGATTATTAAAAATTGCTAAGAATAATGGGAAATGAATATAACAAGGAGTGAAGAATTTTTAGTAAAAGAAAAAATATCAGTGATTAACAAGTAGATTTAATTAATTTGGAGTGGTGCCAGTTGTTGAATAAATAGAGATAAAAAAAAATTATAATTATCGAAAGAAATTAAGAACACATTCTAAAGAGAACTCACAAAACACTCTTAAAATAAACCAAGACACAATGGCTAATTGTATTATTTGTTTTCTTATTTCTGTTGAGAATGTCAAATAAAATGGCATTGAAGGAAGCTTTCAAAGGCATTATCCGCACTTGTCAAAAGGATGATCTGCACTTGTCAAAGACACAATCCGCGCCGAATGGATCGACACATTTCCTTCCGTATTCACATATGTAATCTTTGAAAAAATGTAGCCTCTGCATCTATAAATAACACTCAGTGTATAATGTTTTATTTAAGAAATGAAAACAAGTTTCTACATGGTATCAGAGCCATGAATACGCTCAAGTTTCTTCAAGTTTATCTGCTCTGTTTGTAACAAAAATAGAGGAAACCAAATTCTTCCCACAACCATTTTTTCCACCATTTTTCTTCCTTAAATCATTCCTACCATCACAAAAATCCATGCTGATCAAAAAACAAGCCACCCGTACGTAAAAAAACTTGAGTTTACAAATTTATCAATAATCCCATAAATTTTCCAAGAGAATGTTCCTCAAAAACCAAGAATACCATCAAATTTATCAGTTTCCAATAAGCAAACTGTAAAATTTTCGCATTTAAACACAGTCCCACGAGCCACCAGAAATCACGGCCAACCAACACGCGCCAACCACGCGCTTCTGTCATCTTTCACGCGCTCTAGAGGTTGAAGAAGACTCCAACCGACATGTCATTTTTTTTCTCCAGAGTGCGGCAGTCTTAAAATGACATGTCGTTTTGTATTACATTAAAACCGACATGTCGTTGGTAAAGTAGAGACAAAACGATGTGACATTTAATCTCTAGAAGTACAGCAGTCTTAAAACGACATGCCGTTTCTATTCCATCAGAACCGACATATAGTTTCTTCAGCTTCAAAAAAAAAAAGAATTCTTCCCCAACGTTAAAATAGAGGTATCCCAAAATCCACATATGAGCTTGACCTCTCCAGTAGAGTCAAATACCCTATGAGTCATTTTGTGTCTAACCATCGCTTGTCAGAATCAAATCAGTCATTTGTAAATCAATTATCTACTGTATCTATTCCTAACAGTGTGAAGGAGGCCTTAAAAGACCCAAAGTGGAAAGCGGCTATGAATGACGAAATGAGATCTCTTCAAAAAAATCAAACATGGGAACTAGTTGATCTTCCACCAGGAAAGAAACCAGTGGGCTGCCAATGGATTTACACTATAAAGTACAAAGCAGATGACTCTATTGAATGATACAAAGCAAAACTCGTAGTTAAGGGTTACACCCAAACCTGCGGGATAGATTATACCGATATGTTTGCACCAATAGCAAAAAATAATACTATTCATATCTTATTATTATTAGCAATCAACTTGGATTGGCTAGTGCAACAGTTCGACGTAAAGAATGTTTTCCTCCGACCTATTTAAAGAAATTTATATGGATCTGCCACCAGGATGCAGTGGACCAGAACGACTCAATCAGAAAGTATGCAAATTGAAGAAATCATTGTACGGGTTGAAGCAATCCCCAAGAGCATGGTTCGGGAAATTCACAAATGATATGATTCTTTTTAGGTATAATCAAAGCAATTCAGATTATACCTTGTTCATTAAAAAACGACAAGGTAAAATTACTACTCTTATTGTCTATGTGGATGATATGGTAGTTACAGGCAACGACGAGGAAGAAAGAGAGGCTCTTCAGAAGTACTTGTTAAGATAGTTTGAGATGGAGGATTTAGGAGCCTTAAAATACTTTCTTGGAATTGAGGTTTCTCGATCTAAAGGAGGAATCTTTCTGTCTAAAAGGAAATATCCCTTAGATCTATTGCACGAAACGGGAATGATAGCTTGTAAGCCTATTGACACCCTAATAGAATAAGGACTGAAGTTTTTTATTACCTCAGAACAAGTTCTAGCAGACAAATGAAGATATCAAAGGCTGATTGGAAGATTGATGTACTTATCACATACAAGGCCAGATCTTGCTTATGCATTGAGTGTTGTAAGTCAGTTTATGCATAATCCCGGAGAACAACACATGAAAGCAGTAATACGGATCCTGAGGTACCTGAAGTCAAATCTAGGAAAAAGAATCTTATTTAAGATTACAGCAACATAGAAGTTTATACTGATGCAAATTGGGCCGAGTCAGCTAGTGATAGACGCTCTACCTCAGGATACTTTACCTTTGTGGGAGGCAACCTTGTCACATGGAGAAGCAAGAAACAACATGTCGTTTCCCGTTCGAGCGCTGAAGCAGGATATTGAGGCATGGCCCTTGGGGTATGAGAAGGGCTATGGATAAGGTTTATCTTAAACGATTTGGGCTATCCATCACAACAACCAATACAACTATACTGTAACAACAAAGCTGCATGAGATATTGCTCATAACCCAGTTCAACACGATCGAACAAAACATGTCGAGGTAGATAGATTTTTCATCAAGGATAAATTAGATGAAACAATCTTAGAACTACCGAAAATTTGATCAGAAGATCAACTTTCAGATATTTTAGCAAAGGCCATTTCAAGCAGAGCACTTACAAAATTCCTAGACAAGCTGGGTATGCAAGACATTTATGCACCAGCTTGAGGGGGAGTGTTGATAATGTCAAATAAAATGGCATTGAAGGAAGTTTTCAAAGGCATAATCCGCACTTGTCAAAGGGATGATTTGCACTTGTCAAAGACATGATCCGCGCCGAACGAATCGGCACATTTCCTTCCGTATTCACATATGTAATCTTTGAAAAAATGTAGCCTCTGCATCTATAAATAACGCTCAGTGTATAATTTTCATTCAAGAAATGAAAACAAGTTTCTTCAATTTCTTCTCAGATAATTATACAAACAAGCACAACGTGTATTTATAGTTTGGCAAATACATTTCAAGCCACACATTAAAAAAACAAAGAAAAAATTACAATCATGCACAACATTGTCTTACACATATGCTTTCTATTACCCACGTTAAAAACCTATAGAGCTTACTTTTTTTTTTTGGGGGGGCACACTCCATTATTTCCACTCACATTAAAAAAATTATATAGCTTATTACTTCACACATTTGCACTCCATTATTGCAATGCAGTTTATCACAACATAATTTAGAAGCTTCTCATGCTTGGACTTGGACTTCAAATTATTTCTAACACACTTGGATCTTGATATTGGGCTGGTGTTGTTTAATTTCAACACCCTCCCTCAACACCAGTGCTCACTCTTTGACATTCTTTGCATGTAGCATGCTTCGATAAACTTTTGCAAGATGCCGATTCTTTCTCTCAGCTACACCATTTTGTTGTGGTGTGCTGGCACAAGTGTACTGATGACGTATTCGACATTCCCTTAGGTATTGAGAGAACCCGCATAAGCCCTATTCTCCCCCATTGTCTGTACGCAAGCAACAGATCTCCTCTCTCACTTCTCCTTCAACTGACTTTCTGAACTCTTTAAACTTTTAGAATGTGTCAGATTTTTCTTTTATAATGAAAACCCACACATGCCTAGAGAAATCATCAATAAATGTCGCTATATGCTGCATACCGCTAATTGATTTTGACAGGCCCAAACATATAAGAGTGATAGCTCTAATGGTTCCTTTGCTCTAAATTTTGATTCCTCATACAACAATGGGTGTGCTTTACCAGACTGGCACCCCGTACAAATCGTGTCTATTTGCACATCAACTTGAGGAAGCCCCTTAGGCATCAAGCTTTTTACCATCACACTTAACTAGGAATAACTAACATGACCTCACCGCATGTGCCATAGACTTACTATCTTATTTTTCCTTGTCTTGTCTACATATGCGAACTCTGCTGACATTATGTAAACTAACTCTAATCGTCATCCCTCTATTGTTGGTTTTTCTGAGATTTTGAGATCATGATACACGTACACATCTCGGGGCCTAAACAAGACATAGTGCCCCGATGATGTCAATTGAGCCATAGATAGCAAAATTTTCTCAATTCTTGGGACATGATAAATATCTTGAAGTAGCAACAACTTAGAATTATATCGAGATGTAACTATTGTCTTATCGATGTGTGCTATTAGTAATCTTGAGTTGTCAACTGTCACCAACACACGACTTCTCTTGTATTCGGAGAGGGTTTGCAACTTTTGTTTATCACTCGGCATATGATTTGAAAACCCGAGTCTACAATCCAATCATTCTTGTAGTCAATTTGTTTTTATCTTATTACAGTGAGAGCTAATTCCTCTTCCTCCATAGTGAATGCCGCTTCGGCATCCCAACCATCTTCATTATTCTCCTTAGGATTGGAAGTAGCAATATTACTCTTAGTAGGCTTTTTCTTAGACCAACAATCTTTTGCCATGTGACCTATCTTCTCACAGTTTTAACACTTGCCATCAAACTTTTTATTATTACCGCAATTCCTCAAAGCTCCCCCTAAGCGACATCCTCTTTTTCCTTGAGGACTTTTCACTTTATCACCATCCTTTTTAAATCCACTACCAGTGTGCTGCTTGAAGCTGCCTTTACTTTTATTGGTGTAAAGCACTTCCTTTTCACTCTTCAGTAAGACTCATCCTATTTGCTTTAGCCAGAGCTTCTTGACCTACAAATAATTTTTCAAACTCAACAAGTGATGGTTTTGTCGGCCATCCTTGTATAGTGATAAGAAACCCTCAGTATTGGGGTCTTAAACTATGGATAATCATTCTCTTTTTCCTCATATCCCTAAGAGCAGTTTGTTGGATCTAACTCTGAAATTTCGCAACATAACGACCTCACCTTGTGAAAGTACTGAACAATTGTCATGTCACATTGCGGTATCGATAGCAGCTCGTTATCCAAAAGTTCTAGCCTTGTATCATTCTACTTTGAAAAAAGTGTAACAAGAGTGTCCCGTGCTTCCTTTGGTGTTTTGGCATCCTAAAAGTGCTCCAGCATTTCTTCTTCAATTGTCGTCTTTAAAGCAAACATTGCTTTTCCTGCTTTAATCTTCCCCTTTCACAAAATGCCATTGGCATCTTCCACCGTTGGTTTTGTAGCTTCACTACCATCAACAACTTCCTAAAGGTCTTGACCTTGTAGGTAGGACTTTGTACATGTTGACCATGTGTTATAGTTTTGGTTGTTGAGCTTCTTGATGCCTCCAACTATTTAAAGATCACCCATAATGTCGACAGAACTTCAGTTATACTGAATAAGCTTGATTAACAAACATGTAAAGTATTATACTTCTCACGATTCAAGATAGCTCTCCTAAGAATGATTTTGGACCGTCTTGCTCTGATACCAAATGTTGAATAAATAGAGTAAAGAAAAAAACTCTAATTATCCAAAGGAATTAAGAACACACTCTAAAGAAAATTCATGAAATACTCTTAAAATAAACCAAGACACAATGACTAATTGTATTATTTGTTTTCTTATTTCTTCTCAGATAATTATACAAACAAGCACAAGGGGAATTTATAGTTTGACAAATACATTTCAGGCTACACATTAAAAAAACAAAGAAAAATCACAACCATGCACAACATTGTCTTACACGTTTGCTTTCCATTACTACATTACAAAACTATAGAACTTACTTTTTCTTTTTGGCATTCCATTATTTCCACTCACATTAAAAAAATTATATAACTTATTGCTTCAGACGTTTGCACTCCATTATTGTTATTTAGTTTATCACAACCTAATTTAGAAGCTTCTCATGCTTGGACTTGGACTTCAAATTATTTCTAACACACTTGGATCTTGATATTGGGCTGGTATTGTTTGATTTCTAACACCAGTAGCAACTCTTTGAAGTCTTATAGACTTTCTAAAGTCAAGCCAAATTTTCATGATTGATTGGGTAGGTGGAGCTTTTAGGCCGCAGATTTTGCAATGTTATATATATACAGTCTGCATATCTATGTTTGAAAGCAAAGAGAAAATAAATAATCCATCTAATAGTTTTACAACATTTAATTCTTACTCTTAATTACCTCAATTTTGCAGTCTAACTCGTTAGATTCTCATAATTGCAAAATTGGTGTACGGCGTAAGACCAAAAATCGTCTATAATATTGGCCAAGAGGCAAAAACAAGCATTGAATTACTTCTCAATGCTTATAAAAATTTTAAGCAACTCAGAAGGTGTTAGAAATTAATAACCTAAAAGAGTTTTAGTTTGTTCGTTTGCACTCTAGTTGAACTAGATGATTATTTTTTTATTAGTTTTGCGAAAAAAGAAAAAGAAAGAAAGAAAAGAATATAAAACAAGATCATGCGGATCTTACAAGATGAACATGTTTAGATCAGACGATTAGCAACAACCTTGAAGATACTACAAAGATACAGAAAATTCCTATTCTTTTCTCGAAGAATTGAAAACTCTGCGGGTACATGTTTCAGTTTATTTCCTCAAGTTTTAGCCTCTTCTTCTGCAGAAACAATTTCGAATCTCTTTTGAGTAACCAATGCTGCACCATAAGCTTCACGAAGAGCATTAATTGCATTGTTAGAGTTTTGCATACAGACGAAGAATAATTCGTCTGTTGGCCAGAGACCCCCTTCTTTAATTTCTTCCAATATATTATTAGCCTTGTTATTTATCAAACCAAGTGTAATATTCATGAGCTGGCTTATGTCTGTCGTGTCAAAATGAGTGTGATTTTTTAAAGTTGTCAAGCAGAAATTTGAGTCTTCGGTTTGATTGCAAATGAGGTTGAGCAAATCAACGGTCACATTTTGATTTTTGGGAGGCGTAGGTGGCAAATTGAAAGTAACCGTTCTAAAACTGTGTGAAGGTGGTGGGAGGTTAAGAAATAGAATTACAACGAGGAAAATGAAAAGAAGGTGGAGTTTCTTAGAGCTGAATCCATTGATTTTTATTTCATATGAGAGACTTTCTTTCTGATGTGTCTGTTGATATTTACTTGATGGTAGTATTATATAAGAAGAGTGGCTAACGGTTTAATAAACTTAAATTAATGTTGTTTTAGTGAAACTGATCAGAAATTAATTGGTATTAGATCACAAAAATGGGGTCATTCTATAATGCCGTAACTAAATTTACGGCATTGATGCCGTAATGGAAGTGGACCGTTAGATTTGAATAAAAAATATCTACTATTAATTCTAAATAAATAGGTAGCATGTTATCTAAATAGCAGGTAATTACTCTTTTGTGTTCAAGTTCCATGTTATATTTACTAATTTTATGTGTGATTTACAAGTTTTATGAAACTTTTACAAGTTAATGTTGATTTACAAGTTTTATGTAACATTTACAAGTTTTTGTTTTGTTTACAAGTTCTTCTTACAATTTATAACTCTAACATTAATTTACCTATTTTTCCATTAATTTACTAGTTATATGTGTGGTTTACAAATTTTTTGTTTTATTTCACACTTAATGTCAATTTACAAGTTCTGTCATTTTTCTAAGTTTTGGTTTTGTTTACAAGTTCTTCTTACAATTTACAACTCCAACATTAATTTATTCATTTTTCCATCAATTTACTAGTTTTATGTGTGATTTACACATTTTTTTGTTTCATTTCACACTTAATGTCAATTTACAAATTTTATGTCATTTTTCTAAATTTTTGTTTTGTTTACAAGTTTTTCTCGCCAATTACAACTCCATCATTAATTTACCCATTTTTCCATCAATTTACTAGTATTATGTGCGATTTACACATTTTTTGTTTTATTTCACAATTAATGTCAATTTATTAGTTGTTTGTCATTTTTCTAAGTTTTTGTTTTATTTACAACTTCTTCGTCCAAATTACAACTCCAACATTAATTTATCATTTTTTCATTAATTTACTAGTTTTATATGTGGTTTACAACTTTATTGTTTCATTTCACACTTAATGTCAATTTAAAAGTTCTACGTCATTTTTCTAAGTTTTTGTTTTGTTTACAAATTCTTCGTGCAAATTACAACTCCAACATTAATTTACCCTTTTTCCATTAATTTATTAGTTTTACGTGTGGTTTACACATTTATTGTTTTATTTTACACTTAATGTCAATTTACAAACTCTATGCCATTTTTCTAAGTTTTTGTTTTGTTAAAAGTTCTTCTTGCAATTTGCAACTCCAACATTAATTTACCATTTTTTTCATTAATTTATTAGTTTTATGTGTGGTTTACAAATTTATTGTTTCATTTCACACTTAATGTCAATTTACAAGTTCTATGTCATTTTTCTAAGTTTTTGTTTTGTTTACAAGTTCTTCTTACAATTTACAACTCTAACATTAATTTACCAATTTTACCATTAATTTACTAGTTTTATGTGTGATTTACATATTTTTTGTTTTATTTCACACTTAATGTCAATTTACAAGTTCTATGTCATTTTTCTAAGTTTTCGTTTTTGTTTTTTTTACAAGTTCTTCTTAAAATTTACAACTCCAACATTAATTTACTCATTTTTCCATCAATTTATTAGTTTTATGTGTGATTTACACATTTTTTTTTCATTTCACACTTAATGTCAATTTACAAGTTCTATGTCATTTTTCTAAGTTTTTATTTTGTTTACAAGTTCTTCTTGCAATTTACAACTCCAACATTAATTTACTCATTTTCCATCAATTTATTAGTTTTATGTGTGATTTACACATTTTTTTTCATTTCACACTTAATGTCAATTTACAAGTTCTATGTCATTTTTCTAAGTTTTCGTTTTGTTTACAAGTTCTTATTGTAATTTACAACTCTAACATTAATTTACTCATTTTCCCATCAATTTATTAGTTTTATGTGTGATTTACATATTTTTAGTTTTATTTCACACTTAATGTCAATTTACAAGTTTTATGTCATTTTTCTAAGTTTTTGTTTTGTTTACAAGTTCTTCTTGCAATTTACAATTCCAACATTAATTTACTCATTTTTCCATCAATTTATTAGTTTTATGTGGGATTTACACTTTTTTTTTTCATTTCACACTTAATGTCAATTTACAAGTTCTATGTCATTTTTCTAAGTTTTTGTTTTGGTTACAAGTTCTTCTTGTAATTTACAACTCTAACATCAATTTACTCATTTTCCCATCAATTTATTAGTTTTATGTGTGATTTACATATTTTTAGTTTTATTTCACACTTAATGTCAATTTACAAGTTCTATGTCATTTTTCTAAGTTTTTGTTTTGTTTACAAGTTCTTCTTGCAATTTACAACTCCAACATTAATTTACTCATTTTTCCATCAATTTATTAGTTTTATGTGGGATTTACACATTTTTTTTTTCATTTCACACTTAATGTCAATTTACAAGTTCTATGTCATTTTTCTAAGTTTTTGTTTTGGTTACAAGTTCTTCTTGTAATTTACAACTCTAACTTCAATTTACTCATTTTCCCATCAATTTATTAGTTTTATGTGTGATTTACATATTTTTAGTTTTATTTCACACTTAATGTCAATTTACAAGTTCTATGTCATTTTTCTAAGTTTTTATTTTGTTTACAAGTTCTTCTTGCAATTTACAACTCCAACATTAATTTACTCATTTTTCCATCAATTTATTAGTTTTATGTGTGATTTACACATTTTTTTTCATTTCACACTTAATGTCAATTTACAAGTTCTATGTCATTTTTCTAAGTTTTTGTTTTGTTTACAAGTTCTTCTTGTAATTTACAACTCTAACATTAATTTACTCATTTTCCCATCAATTTATTAGTTTTATGTGTGATTTACATATTTTTAGTTTTATTTCACACTTAATGTCAATTTACAAGTTCTGTGTCATTTTTCTAAGTTTTTGTTTTGTTTACAAGTTCTTCTTGCAATTTACAACTCCAACATTAATTTACTCATTTTTCCATCAATTTATCAGTTTTATGTGTGATTTACACATTTTTTGTTTCATTTCACAATTAATGTCAATTTACTAGTTGTATGTCATTTTTCTAAGTTTTTATTTTTTTTACAAGTTCTTCTTGCCAATTACAACTCCAACATTAATTTAAACAATTTTTCATTTATTTACTAGTTTTATGTATGGTTTACAAATTTTTTGTTTCATTTCACACCTAATGTCAATTTACAAGCTCTATGTCATTTTTCTAAGTTTTTGTTTTGTTTATAAGTTCTTCTTGCCAATTACAACTCCAACATTAATTTACCCATTTTTCCATTTATTTACTAGTTTTATGTATGGTTTACAAATTTATTATTTCATTTCACATTTAATGTCAATTTACAAGTTCTATGTCATTTTTCTAAGTTTTTGTTTTGTTTACAAGTTCTTCTTACAATTTATAACTCTAACATTAATTTACCAATTTTTCTATTAATTTACCAGTTTTATGTGTGATTTACATATTTTTTATTTTATTTCACACTTAATGTCAATTTACAAGTTCTATGTCATTTTTCTAAGTTTTTGTTTTGTTTACAAGTTCTTCTTGTAATTTACAACTCCAACATTAATTTACTCATTTTTCCATCAATTTATTAGTTTTTTGTGTGATTTACACATTTTTTGTTTCATTTCACAATTAATGTCAATTTACTAGTTGTATGTCAGTTTTCTAAGTTTTTGTTTTGTTTACAAGTTATTCGTGCAAATTACTCATTTTATATTATTATTTTTTGTATAATGCATGAATGGTTAGTGTTTTTTATTTGAATTGGACTAAAAAAATATCAAATTTAGGTTCTGAAAAGAAATATTAAGTTTCTTAAACCATTCTAAAGCTTTACAAGATCAATGCTCCGCCCCGAGATCTTTGTCAAGATCAACACAAGTTGCATATAACTTTGAAGATGAATCTTATCAACTCAAAGACTTACTAGACTAATGTTGAGTGTTAGAAAATGTATATTTATAAAAGAGAAAATCGTCATTTTACATTTCAAGTCTTACTAACAACTCTTACTTTTATGTGTTTAAGCTACTTGTAATTTAATTATGTGTGTTTTATTTTAATTAAGTATTTTATATATTTTAGGGGCATCATAGTCATTTCACAATAAACGAGAGATTAAACGGCAAAACGGACATCACTTTTGAACTCAAGACGGTCGAAAACCTTAGGAGGAGCATAAAAGGAAAAATGGCACTGTTCACATGTACGGTACTATTCACATGTACGGGTACTGTCTACGTTACTGTTCACGGCACTGTTCACATAAACGGATCGATGATGTGGCATTGACCGATGATGTGGCATTGACCGATGATGTGGCATTGACTGATGAGGTGTCATGATCCTGTTGGACTAAAATTCTTATATACTGTTGATGGTGACGTGGCAGCATATTAGTGGACCAAAAAATGCGCGTACGGTACATGCAACACATGGGATTATTTTCAACCAAACCGCGTTACTGTGTAAACCGTGTCACTGTTCAAACCGCGTGGTCAAACCGTTTTACTGTTCAAGCCGCATAGTCAAACCGCGTACTGTTCACGCGTACTGTTGACGTGTACTGTTGACTGATGATGTGGCGCAATCTTGAGCGTCCAAACTATTTTTAATCCGATGGCCATGATTTACTCGATGTATCTATAAAAAGGGGGCCTCCCCCCCTAATTTCGATATCTCTGAATCTATTTTTGGGATCCATTTTCTGTAATTCCTTCTCTATCTTGTATTTTCTACATATTTTAATAAATTTCCATTTTACCCTTAGTTCAATTATGAGTAGCTAATTTCCTTTCAAGCTTGGGTTGAAGGTAAAGTCTCAACATGTGTCATGGGCTTTATTTGGTAAATTTATTCTCTCTTCCCCTCTAGTTTTTGTGGATGTTTTGACTTTTCGTTGACAGATAATAATAATCTTGTCTAGTACCGTCCTGGTTTCACCGGCTCCCTAGTATAAGGTTATTATTATTTGGCACGATAAGCCCTTAGCACCATATTTATTAGAGCGTGGTTCATGAGGTGTGGATTCCCCCCTCCTGATTTAATTGGTATTAATAAGGAATATTTAGCCCATGATGCATGTTGATACGGATCCAGATACCCAAGTACGTCAATTTAATAGATTTACACTTTAATTTCTTCTCGCCATTTCAATTCCAATTTTTAGGATAATTTGAATCACTTCCACCACAAATCCAACCACCTCATACAAAATTAATTCTATATATAATTAAAATCCACCTCCTCGTGGGATCGACACTCGTCACCATTGATCTATACTACAATAGATTCGTGCACTTGCGAGTTCAATAAAATTTGCACAACAAGTTTTTGGCGCCGTTGCCGGGGAGGTAAGTTATTTTAATTCGTAGAATTAATTTTTGTGATTAATTTCTTTTAATTTTTTTGTAATTTTTTTTATTAAAAAAAAAAGAAAAAAATGTGAATCTGCATTTAAAGGTTAGTATTTCTTTTCTTTTTCTCTTCTTTAAAATTCTGTAATTTAATTTTCAATTTATTTTTCTTTGTAAATTTTTTTCTTTTGTTTATCTTATTAATTTATTTTTAGTTAATTTATTTTCACGTATTTGTTTTGTGTATTTTTATAGTAAGGTTGTAATAGCACCATAAGGTTAGTATCGTAATTTCTCCCTCTTCTTTATTTCTATTTGTTTTGTTCCCATCTTTATTTTTATTTATTTTGCATGCATGGTCGTAGGTCATTATTACCTAATCTTGAACCTATAGACTTCGAACTTGAGAAAACACTTCGCACACACAAAAAAGTTAAAAATAAAATGGATTTACAAGCACCACAGGAGAGGCCATTTAAGGACTACTTCAGTCCTTTAGCCAATTTGAGTACATCATGCATAAGATACCCAAATGTAGCTGCTAGGAGTTTTGAGCTAAAACCTAGTGTGCTAAATTGTCTCCCCACATTCTATGGCTTAGAAAATGAGGACCCATATAATCATCTGAATGATTTTCATGCTATTTGCCAAACCTTTAAATACGAGAATTTTTCAGACGATGATGTTAAACTTAGATTATTCCCATTTTCTTTAAAGGATAGAGCTGGTTCATGGCTTAATACATTGCCTGCTAATAGCATTGCATCATGGGAACAAATGGTAACGAAATTTTTAAATAAATATTTCCCAGTGCATAAAACCAATGCTATTTGCAGGGAAATCTCGGAGTTTACCCAGAGAGATGACGAGCAGTTTTTCGAAACATGGGAGCGATTCAATAGGCTACTCTTGAAGTGTCCACATCATGGGTATGAGAAATGGCACCAATGCCAATACTTTTTGGAGGGATTATTGCCGAATGTGCAAGAATGGCTAATGGAAACAAGTGGAGGAGAGCTAATGTCAAAAAGTGCATAAGAGATTTGGAAATTCTTCCAGCGACAAGCAGATAATTCCCAACAACAGAGTCGATCACTCAGGAATACTAGAAGAATTAAGGGAGTAAATGAGGTTCACATTGGCGAGTCAAGTTCAGAAATTAAAGAAGTCAAGGAGATAATTGAAGGTCTCTCTCGACAAATAGCATCGTTATCGACTGCTAAATCAACAGAGCCACATGACCATGACTCCTACTCAGACCAAGCCAATGCCATAGGTGTAATGAGAAAACCATCAAATTACAACTCATACTCCAACACATATAACCCTGGATGGAGAGACCACCCCAATTTTTCATGGTCTCAAGGATTCCAACAGAATGGACCAGTAGCTCCAGCTCCACCAATGCAACCAATTCCTCAAAATTCTCAAGCCTCTTAGCCACCATTCAGACCATACAATCAGAACCAGAACCACTCTCAACCTAGACCATGGGAGGATGCATTCCAGAATTTCAGGAATGTTACTAACTCCACGATGGAGTAACAGAACAGCACCATTGATGGACTACGAAATGAGTTGAGAGCAGGCTTCAACTCGCAAGCCCAATCAGTTTCAAGCCTCGAGAAGATGGTGGGACAACTTGCTTATTCAGTTCAGACCTTGGCAATGACTGTTGAGAAAGGTAAATTTCCAAGTCAACCAGTGCTTAACCCTAAAGGAGTGCATGAAGCAAGTACCAGTTCACCACAGCAGCATGGTGAGGTCAAAGCCGTCATGACCTTGCGAAAAGGAAAAGAAGTCGACAACAAAGTGGAGATGCCGGTGACAAAAAAAAATTAAATTGTACCTGTGAGTGTTGAGGACTCATCAACGGAGGAGAAAGAAGAAACCAACGGAGGAGAAAGAAGAAACCAACCCACGAGAATATGTTCCGAAAGCTCCATTTCCTCAGAGGTTAGCTAAAGGAAAAAAGAGAAAATCCACAGGTGAGATTCTTGAAATCTTCAAACAGGTAAGTGTTAACATCCCTTTACTTGATGCTATAAAGCAAGTTTCATCTTATGCCAAGTTTCTTAAAGACCTTTGTACTAAAAAGAGAAACATTCATGTTCAAAAGAAGGCATTTTTAACAGAAAACGTTAGTTCTATCCTCCAACATAAAATTCCTTTAAAATGCAAATATCCAGGCTCCCCCACTATCTCATGTAGCATAGGGAACCACACAATTGAGAATGCTTTGCTAGATTTAGGAGTTAGTGTAAATCTATTGCCTTATTCAGTTTTCGTGAAACTTGGACTTGGAGAATTACACCCAACTCCAGTGGTGTTACAGCTTGCAGATCGGTCCACGAAAATACCTCGTGGTATTGTGGAGGACGTGCTTATCCAGGTAGACAAGTTTTATTTTCCTGTTGATTTCATTGTAATTGACACTCAACCAATACAGGATTCAAGGAAGCACATCCCCATTATCCTAGGCCGACCTTTCTTAGCAACTGCGGATGCTCACATTCAATGCAGAACTGGAAATATGCAGTTGTCCTTTGGCAACATGACTATGGAGCTGAACATCTTCAATATTGCTAAACAACCTCACAATACAGATGATGGAATTGTTGATGTGGATTTAATTGAAGCATTAGTTGATGACACTTTTGTTTCAAACCTTAGTGATGATCCTTTATAAACATGTTTAACTCACTTTGGTTTGGATTTTGATATTGACAGATCGGTCGATGAGGTCAACGCCCTACTTGACTCAGCACCATCCATGGACACTAATAAATGGAAGCTAAGAGTTGAACAACTAGCATCATCAGAGAAGAAACTCATCCCATCATCAGAATCACCACCGAAACTTGAGCTCAAACCATTGCCCAACACTCTAGAATATGCATTTTTGGGGGAAGAAAGTACTCTACCGGTAATCATCTCAGCATCCCTCAATGACGAACAAAAAGGTAAGTTGTTGGATGTTTTAAAAGAGCACAAAGGAGCATTAGGATGGACCATAGCAGACATAAAAGGTATAAATCCAGTAGACTGCATGCATTACATTCACCTTGATGAAAATGCTAAATCTACTAGGGAAATGCAACGTCGGTTAAATCCTAATATGAAAGAAGTGGTTAGAGCTGAAGTCCTTAAGCTATTAGATGCAGGTATCATTTACCCCATTTCTGATAGTTCATGGGTCAGTCCTGTGCAAGTTGTCCCCAAAAAGTCAGGAGTCACTGTAGTTACGAATGCTGATAATGAATTGATACCCACTAGAGTGACTACAGGATGGCGTGTATGCATTGATTATAGAAAGTTGAATTCTGTCACACGTAAAAACCATTTTCCTTTACCATTTATCGATCAAATGCTTGATAGATTAGCATGCCATGAATTTTATTGCTTTCTAGATGGCTACTCAGGATATAATCAGATTCTCATAGCACCAAAAGATCAAGAGAAGACCACTTTCACTTGCCATTTTGGCACTTTTGCATATAGGAGGATGTCATTTGGATTATGTAATGCACCTGCTACATTTCAACGATGCATGTTAAGCATTTTTTCTGATATGGTTGAACGATTCCTTGAGGTCTTTATGGATGATTTTTCTGTCTTTGGTGACTCGTTTGATCAATGTTTACATCATCTAACACTAGTTCTGTAGAGATGTATCGAGAATAACTTAGTCTTAAATTGGGAGAAGTGCCATTTTATGGTAAAACAAGGTATTGTCCTCGGTCACATCATTTCAAGCAAAGGTATTGAGGTTGACAAAGCCAAGGTGGATCTCATTTCTAATCTTCCTCCACCTAAAACAGTCAGAAAAGTAAGATCTTTACTTGGTCATGCTGGTTTTTATAGACGTTTCATTAAAGATTTTAGCAAAGTTTCTAGACCCTTATGCAATTTACTTGCTAAGGATGTACCTTTTATCTTTAATGATTCATGTCTTGTGGCTTTTGAAAAATTAAAGCAATTGTTGACATCATCACCCATCATTCAGCCCCCAAACCGGAGCTTACCATTTGAGCTAATGTGTGATGCATCTGATTATGCAATAGGAGCAGTATTAGGACAAAGAGTTGATCGGATTCCCCATTTTATTTACTATATTAGTATGACATTGAATGATGCACAGTTAAACTATTCAACTATTGAAAAAGAAATGCTAGCAGTAGTGTTTGCATTGGAAAAATTTCGAACTTATCTCATTGGTTGTAAAATAATTGTGTTCACAGATCATGCTGCTCTTAAATATCTTCTCACAAAGAAAGATGCAAAAGCTAGACTAATTCGTTGGGTGTTACTTTTGCAGGAATTTAACTTGGAATTCAAAGATAAGAAAGGCACAGAAAATGTTGTGGCAGACCATCTCTCTCGTCTCCATTTTGACACAATTACAGAGCCATTAACATTGAATGAGTCATTTTCAGATGAACAATAAATGAGTGTGGAAGTATTATCTTGGTATGCTGATATCGTTAATTATCTTGTTACAGGTCAACTTCCAGAGCATTGGACCAAGCAAGACAAGGCTAAATTCTTTGCAGAAATAAAGAATTTCTTTTGGGATGACCCGTATTTGTTCAAGTATTGTGTAGATTAAATTGGCAGACGATGTGTCCCTAAAAGTGAAATTCACAATATCTTTTCGTTCTGCCATGAACAAGCTTGTGGAGGCCATTTCAGTGCTAAGAAAACAGCTACTAACGTTTTACAATGTGGTTTCTATTGGCCAACTATATTTCGAGACGCTTACACTTTCTGTTCTTCATGTGATAGGTGTCAACGAATGGGGAGCATTACGCGAAGGAATATGATGCCACTAAATCCAATTTTAGTGGTTGAGATTTTTGACGTATGGGGTATCGACTTCATGGGACCCTTTCCCCCTTCTTTTGGCCATCAATTTATATTGGTTGCTGTTGACTATGTATCGAAATGGGTAGAAGCAATTCCATGTAGAACCAATGATCACAAGGTGGTGATAGGATTTTTGAAAAGCAACATTGTTTCACGCTTTGGATTCCCTCGAGGGATAATTAGTGATGGTGGTGCCCACTTTTGTAACAAAGTATTCAAAACTCTTTTGACAAAGTATTCAATCACTCACAAAGTGGCAACCCCATATCATCCGCAAACCAGTGGCCAAGTGGAGATCTCCAATCGAGAAATAAAGCACATATTAGAAAAGACGGTGAGGCCAGACAGAAAAGATTGGTCATTAAGACTTGATGATGCATTATGGGCATATAGAACGGCTTTCAAGACCTCGATTGGGATGTCACCCTACAGGCTAGTGTATGGAAAAGCTTGCCACCTACCTGTGGAACTCGAGCATCGTGCATATTGGGCCATCAAGAAATTCAACTTTAACATGCAGCAAGCCAGCTCAGAAAGAATATTACAGCTGGCAGAACTTGAAGAAATTCGCAATGATGCATACGAAAATGCCAAGATTTACAAGCAACGAATGAAAGTCTTCCATGACAAGCAAATTATAAGAAAATCTTTCACTCCAGGTCAGAAAGTGCTTTTATTCAATTCTCACTTGCACCTATTCCCAAGTAAGTTACGCTCTCGTTGGTCTGGCCCATTTATTGTTCATACTGTTTTTCCACATGGGGCAATTGAAATTAAGGACCCAAAAAACGGTGTCACGTTTAAAGTTAATGGTCAAAGATTAAAGCCATATCTAGAGTACCAACCACATGGAGAAGACACCGAAATAAATTTGAGTGACCCACCAGATTTGAATTGATTTTTTTTCTTTTCGGTGGTTTGATTTTTCTTTCTTTCTTTTTATTATTCTTTTGCTAATTAAAATTATTTTTGCATAAGTGTGTTTATCATTAAGTTTTCCCTTATCATTGTTAATCATGAGTACCATACTTAGACCGTTCCTCCTGAACATTCTTAAACCACTTCAAAGTGTCAAAACTCATCTCAAAAGACAGATTCAATTTTGTAAAACACATCGCATTTGGGCTCTACAACCACCAGAATTAGTAGCCTATGTTGAGGGTTTAGAACGCCAACTCAGAGATATTGAGAGAAGTGTTTACGACATCCAGTTGGAGCTTGAGGTAAATTCAATAAGAGAACGATTTTAATTTTCTTTGTGTGTTTTAATTTGTTTTTCTGTTTGTGTGCTTTAGTTTTCTACCCCAGTAAAGTGGCGGATAACGGTACTCCGTGACAATCAAGTCGGTTACTTAAGTTTTCCCATAATAACTAATATTCTGAGGCGAAGGTATGGACAGAACTGAGATTCTAGCTAAGCTTCACAAGCGATTCCCTTCACTTCCTCAGAATGCCCTCCTTACGATCTATAAAGCTCGGTCCGAACGCATGCGATTGCTCATGAGGAATAACATACCTGCTGACATTCGTTGGTTAATCGAGGCGAAAGTACGATTGGCGTGTGAGTTACCTCCAAAATTTATTGCGTACACGCCTGGTTGTGGTAAAGGAAATTATGCAAGAAAATGATGAGCTCGAAGAATTTTTGTTGCTTGTCATAAGTGTGCCAGAATGAGTTACGATAAAAACTCATGTTCTTTAGGAATGGTGTCTGATAACAGGGAAGATAAGATTCAATTCATTAGGGATGGCTTGAATAAGGAGTCATTGGATGATATCCTTCTGTCTCTTGAAACGCATCCCAGTGGATATGTGCAATGAGCGATTCTCCAGTTATGGCCATTATTCCAGAAAGAGCATGCACGATATAGTCTCGGGAATCTGACTATAAACGACCCTATTTGCCAGTTTATAAGAAAACTGGATGGGAAGCCTATCCTCGACCCATTGAGGGCGTTCAAGCCGTTTCTGGACGTAAAACCAGAGGAAGATGTGAGCTACAGTCACAACTACCTATAAATATCCTTTTACTCTACTGTTATTTTATTTCATTTCACTGTTGTTTTATTGTTTGCATTATTGTCTTTAATAATTTTATTACTGTTTGTTTTTTTCCTTTTTACTGTTTTCTTTTTTACTATCGAGCCATGTGCTTTACACGTTATTTGACACTGACAAGCCACCTCATACACAGTTGTGATCCACTGTCACCAAGATTCTTAAATATGACTTTTTGTTAAGCACTCACAAATTGTTTTTGAGAAATATTCCAATGGCAGCTACTCCCAATAGACAATTCAAGAACATTTGTGTGCTTTCTGGATTTACCTATGGCAAACATAAAGAGTTCGTTGATGCAGCTATAGATCTTGGTCGAAGCATAGCAGAGAGAAAATTACACTTGGTGTATGAAGGAGGTAACCGAGGGTTATCAAAATTGGTCTCAGAAGCTGCTTTTGTCAGAGGAAGCCAAGTGTTAGGCATCATCCCAAGAGTCCTAAAATCTTTGGGTAGTTTGTCTGACTCACCGACTGGAGAAGAGTTAGTCGTCTCAGGTATGCAAGAACGAATAACTGAATTGCTTAATCATGCTGATGCTTTTATTTTCCTTCCGGGAGATCTTGCAACACTAGAGGCACTTATCACACTAGCATCTTGGGCCCATCTGCACATTCACCAGAAACCCATCGGTTTGTTAAATGTCAATAATTTTTATGATGGCTTTATCGCATTTCTTAACCATGCAATAAAAAACTACTTTATTCCTTCTAGTGCGAAAAAACTTTTTATTTGTGCTCACACTGCTAATGAGCTACTTGATATGTTACAAGCTTATAAACCGGAGCCAGACCCCTGGAGTTTTGTGTTGGAGCGTCCAAATAATGACGGTAACAGTAGCAGCAGTAAGAAGTACAAATTAGATTTAACTCTCCGCTTGTAAATATTTTCTTCTGTGTTGCACCACCCAGGTGATGTCTTCTAAACTCTACTTCTTTCCTTTAAAACATTGAGGACAATGTTTCGTTCTGGTTGGGGGGAGGGAATAGTCGACAATTGTGGAATCTTGGTTAAGTTTTTACTAATTTTTGTTGTAGAAACTAACTGTTGCTAACTTTTTATGTTGAAGATGGCTGAATATGGAGTGTAGTGACTCTAGAAACGTATCTTCATCGTTTGAAAAAAAATTAAAAAAACAAAAAAAATTGTGAAATCTTGGTTAAGTTTTTACTAATTTTTGTTGTAGAAACTAATTGTTGCTAACTTTTTATGTTGAAGGTGGCTGAATATGGAGTGTAGTGACTCTAGAAACGCATCTTCATCGTTTGAAAAAAAAATAAAAAAATAAAAAAAAATCAGACATTTTCTTTTTCTTTATTATGTTTTGATGTTCATTTTTCTTCTTCTTTTTAATTTCTCTTTTATAAATATACATTTTTAATTTTTTTTTTGAGTCGAAGATGGCTGAATATGGAGTGTAGTGCCTCTAGAAACGCATCTTCTTAAGTTAAAAAAAAAACCATTTTCGTTTTCTATCATTTTCTAATTAGTTTTTCTGCATCATTTTCATATTTTCGCATGCATATTTTCCTTTCATGTTTAGAATAGGTTGGGGGGTAGGCTATTGTTAAAAAAAAAATTTGTGATTTGTTTTAACATTGGATGACATGATGAATTTTAAATTTTAGTATTTGTATTATCTTTAGTCTGAAGTGATGTTACGCTATGTTTGCTACTCTACATGTTGATGTCGGAGACAAATATGAGTTGCTTGAAGGAATGACCATGTCATAATAAGTACCAAGTGAGTTTTTGAGCCTATCATTTTTCTTGGAGAGTAACCCTTTTGCCCATTCTTTATACAGCTTAGCAGTTTATTATTGTATACACGATCTCTAGATTTCTTTTGAGTTAACCCTAAAAAAAAAATTGAAAATTAAAAAAAAAAAGAAAAAAAAAATGTGTGTTGCTACATTTGGAGGCCCATCTAATTAGTAGATATGGAAGATTATTTAGAGCCCTAAAAGATGATGGAAAGGCCATCTTTGATCCGTTTGAGCCTTTCTAACCATTCCTTTTATCAAATATCCATAGTTAATCCTTTTGAGCCTTTAAAAAATAAAACCTTTTCTTTGTCAACTTATCAACTTGACCCACTCTGATTTGGAGTATTACCCAATATCATACAAGTTCCATCACCTATTTATGTTTGAGAAAAATGTAAATAAATATTTTGTATAGTGAAGTTATGCCTAGTTCAAAAAATTTTTTTTGTTGTTTCTTAAAAAAAAAAGAAAGAAAAAAAAATTGTTGCTTCAAAAAAAAACACAAATTGTTGTTTCAAAGAAAAAAAAATAATAATAGGTGAAATCCACCTTGCAACTTCCAAAAAAAAAAAATTCCTCTGCATTTTTCTCAAACATACACTTTGTTTTTCATATTTCCCTTCTTTGTTAGCCATGTCCCTAGCCTACGTTACGTCCTAATAAAAGTCCTTCTTGATTTTAGGGAACTATAGTCTGAAGTAGAAGCTAGTTATATGGGCTAAAAGGATGTAGTGATGCATGAAAAATAAATAAATAAATAAATTGGGTTGACTAGCATTTTTATTTGACTTGAGATCGTATTATTTCTAAGTTGAGGGCATATTTCTTTCATCTTGGTGAGAGCATGTGATATCATTTCTTGATTATTTTCTCTCAATTACCATTCATTGGAGTGACTATTTTTATTGGGTTTAATTTCTTTGCGAGAGTGTCACTACTTCCAGTGAGATTTTGGGGTTTGACATATCATTCTCGAAGGTAGCTACGACAAAGTCTACTGGGCTGATTCATATGGATGGTTGATGTGGGTGTGATGTTTCTTTAGACTTGAGATAATGCTTATACTTTTATTTGATTGTTATCATTACTCTGATTGAATAAACAAGAGTGTTTAAAAAAAAATCATTTTTGAATTTTGTTTTCGCTTTATTTGCTAGGGACTAGCAATAAGCTAGTTGGGGGGTGTGTTGAGTGTTAGAAAATATATATTTATAAAGGAGAAAAAAAATCGTCATTTTACATTTCAAGTCTTACTAGCAACCCTTACTTTTATGTGTTTAAGCTACTTGTAATTTAATTATGTGTGTTTTATTGTAATTAAGTATTTTATATATTTTAGGGGCATCATAGTCATTTCACAATAAATGAGAGATCAAACGGCAAAACGGACATCACTTTTGAACTCAGGACGGTCGAAAACCTTAGGAGGAGCATAAAAGGAAAAATGGCACTGTTCACATGTACGGTACTATTCACATGTACGGGTACTGTCTACGTTACTGTTCACGGCACTGTTCACGGCACTGTTCACATAGACGGATCGATGATGTGGCATTGACTGATGAGGTGTCATGATCTTGTTGGACTAAAATTCTTATGTACTGTTGATGGTGACGTGGCAGCATATTAGTGGACCAAAAAATGCGCGTACGGTACATGCAACACATGGGATTATTTTCAACCAAACCTCGTTACTGTACAAACCGTGTCACTGTTCAAACCGTATGGTCAAACCATGTTACTGTTCAAGCCGCATAGTCAAACCGCGTACTGTTCACGCGTACTGTTGACGTGTACTGTTGACTGATGACGTGACGCAATCCTGAGCGTCCAAATTGTTTTTAATCCGATGGTTATGATTTACTCGATGTATCTATAAAAAGGGGGCCTCCCCCCCTAATTTGATATCTCTGAATCCATTTTTGGGATCCATTTTCTGTAATTCCTTCTCTATCTTGTATTTTCTACGTATTTTAATAAATTTCCATTTTACCCTCAGTTCAATTATGAGTAGCTAATTTTCTTTCAAGCTTGGGTTGAAGGTAAAGTCTCAACATGTGTCATGGGCTTTATTTGGTAAATTTATTCTCTCTTCCCCTCTAGTTTTTGTGGATGTTTTGACTTTTCGTTGACAGATAATAATAATCTTGTCTAGTACCGCCCTTGTTTCACCGGCTCCCTAGTATAAGGTTATTATTATTTGGCACAATAAGTCCTTAGCACCATATTTATTAGAGTGTGGTTCATGAGGTGTGGATTCCCCCCTCATGATTTAATTGGTATTAATAAGGAATATTTAGCTCATGATGCATGTTGATACGGATCTAGATACCCAAGTACGTCAATTTAATAGATTTACACTTTAATTTCTTCTCGCCATTTCAATTCCAATTTTTAGGATAATTTGAATCACTTCCACCACAAATCCAACCACCTCATACAAAATTAATTCTATATATAATTAAAATCCACCTCCTCGTGGGATCGACACTCGTCACCATTGATCTATACTACAATAGATTCGTGCGCTTGCAAGTTCAATAAGATTTGCACAACAACTAACATAAACACTTAAGAATAAAATGAAAAATAAAAATGAAATTAGATCATAAGCATAATTCATTGAGAACACACAAGATTACTTGGTTTAGTCTTTTGCAGGACTTACATCCATGAGTGAAACCCCCAAAACTAGTTCATTGATTGATTCAACGAAGAAAATACAAAAGCTCAAAGCTGAGATTACAAAGCTCAAGAACAAGCTTTCGCTCTCAAATATCTCGGGTCATTCTATAATGCCGTAACTAAATTTATGAGATTGATGCCATAATGGACGTGTACCGTTAGATTTAAATAAATAATCTCTACCATTAATTTTAAATAAATAGGTAACATGTTATCTAAGTACCAGGTAATTACTCTTTTTTGTTTAAGTTCCAAGTTACATTTACTAATCTTATGTGTGATTTACAAGTTTTATACAATATTTATAAGTTAATGTTGATTTACAAGTTTTATGCAACAGTTACAAGTTTTTGCTTTGTTTACAAGTTCTTACAATTTACAACTCCAACATTAATTTACCCATTTTCCCATCAATTTAATAGTTTTATGTGTGGTTTACAAATTTTTTGTTTCATTTCACACTTAATGTTAATTTACAAGTTTTATGTCATTTTTCTAAGTTTTTGTTTTGTTTACAAGTTTTTCTTGTAATTTACAACTCTGACATTAATTTACCCTATTTTCCATGAATTTACTACTCTTATGTATGGTTTACACATTATTTATTTCATTTCACAATTAATGTCAATTTCTAAGTTTTATATCATTTTTCTAAGTTTTTGTTTTGTTTATACTTTTTTCTTCTAATTTACAACTCCATCATTAATTTACCCATTTTCCCATCAATTTACTAGTTTTATGTGTGGTTTATAAATTTTTTGTTTCATTTCACACTTAATGTTAATTTACAAGTTTTATGTTATTTTTCTAAGTTTTTGTTTTGTTTACAAGTTCTTCTTGCAATTTACAACTCTAACATTAATTTACCAAATTTTCTACCAATTTACTAGTTTTATACGTGGTTTACAAATTTTTTGTTTTATTTCACACTTAATGTCAATTTATAAGTTTTATGTCATTTTTTTTAATTTTTTGTTTTGTTTACACTTGTTTCTTCTAATTTACAACTCCAACATTAATTTACCTCTTTTTCCATCAATTTATTAGTTTTATGTGTGATTTATATATTTTTTGTTTTATTTCACACTTAATGTTAGTCTACAAGTTCTATGTCATTTTTCTAAGTTTTTGTTTTGTTTACAAGTTTTTCTTGTAATTTACAACTCCACCATGAATTTATGCATTTTTCCATCCAATTGCTAGTTTTATGTGTGGTTTACACATTTTTTGTTTCATTTGACACTTAATGTTAATTTCTAAGTTTTATGTCATTTTTCTTAGTTTTTGTTTTGTTTATACTTTTGCCTTCTAATTGGAAGTTTCTATCTTTATACATAAAAATAATAAAAATAGATAGTATGGTAGAAAGATTCATAATAGTATGGTAGAAAGATTCATATATGAATCTTTCTACCATACTATTGAATCTCATAGGCTACTGCTGATTCTAGTCTGTTCGTTTCATTTAAGACTAAGACATGAAATTGAAATTTTTTCTTAAATCCTTGATAAGAACTAAGAAGTCAAGTTTCGTTCAAATTAATCACTTTGACTTACCGTTTTTACGTACTTTATAAGCAAAAACGTTGTAGGAACTAGAACGAACAGTGTAGTATTTACCTCTTTTTTCATCCATTTACTAGTTTTATGTGTCATTTATACATTTTTTTTTCATTTCACACTTAATGTTAATCTACAAGTTCTATGTCATTTTTCTAAGTTTTTGTGTTGTTTATATGTTCTTCTTGTAATTTACAACTCCAACATTAATTTACTCATTTTTTCCATCATTGTACTAGTTTTATATGTGGTTTACAAATTTTTTGTTTCATTTCACACTTAAAGTCAATTTACAAGTTTTATGTCATTTTCTAAGGTTTTATTTTGTTTACAAGTTCTTCTTTCAATTTACAACTCTAACATTAGTTTACCCCATTTTTCCTGAATTTACTACAAACTGATGTAACATAATTTGTTTTCTATTATATAAACTATTTGTTTTCTATTATGTCAATTTACAACTCTAACATTAGTTTTTATTTTTATTTATCATATAAATTTGTTTTCTACAAACTGATGTAATATAATTCATTTAGTTAAGTTATGCCATCAAAAGTATCTAATTTCAAAATATATGATCTCTTTTCAATTTTTTTTGAACCCAAGAAATTAGAAAAATACGCAATCATAGTTCAATATAAATAAAGTATGAATATAAATGCCATAGGAGTAAGGTAAAAGATTGTATAATTTTTAGATAAAGATCAAGTAATTAACATTTACAGAATTTTTAGATAAAGATCAAGTAATTAACAATTACAGGTTGGGTAGTTATTAGCCAAGAATTGGTAATGGTTGGGTAAAGAGAGATGGGTAATGAGCACGTAAAATGGAGAATAAATATCATCTTTTAAAGATGTTTACGATTTATTTTTAATGAATTGTTATATTACTAAAATTACTCAGTGTGATGTCATATTTATAGAATTAAGTCACTTTTATGGCATAAACAATATAATTTCCTCAGCGTGCAAGAGCATGTTAATATGAACAATAGAAATGAAACCATCCTCATTACAAACCAACCGAAAAGAAAATATTTTAGTACTATTATATCTTGTTAACCAGTGAGGACCATTATTGTTAACCATTCAATCAAGCCACCCTCCCTCTTTTACAATTTTTTTCTTAAAAAAGGGAAAATAGCATTTAAAAATAATGGCAAAAATACTCAAATCATGGAGTTAAGCCACTATTATGCTTGTAATTATGGAAAAATTACTCAATATGATGTCATATCTGTAGAATTAAGCCACTTTCTTGAGATAAATAGTGCAATTTCCTTAGAATTTTAATAATTTCTATTAAAATATGGAAACAAAATCATAATATTGAAGAAAAAAGAAAAGAATAAATCATTCACCAAAATAATAGCTATATCAAAATTTGTAGAAAAATTCCTCAAAGAGCGACCAAAAGTTCACTCATACTGCATCATTTATCAGCTCCAAGCTTCTTTTGTAACATAAATTTTGTCCATTTCCTTTCATGTAATCAAACAAAGCCCAGTTCTCTAAGCTCCTTGTGCACATTTTAAATACTGCGGCCGTGGCATGGTTTTCACTATAATTTCTCTTTAAATTGTAGTTGTAGGCAAAGTTGAAATACCTTAAGCTTGCGAGGAGGAAAGCTTTTGAATAAATTTACCTATTTAGCTAAATTACAAAGGTAAATTTGGAAGTTAGTCTCAAGTTAAATGGTCTCTTCTCAAAGAAAAGAAAAAAAAGAATGCAATGGTAATAACTTATTAAAGTGTTATAAAAGATCTTGCACCTAAATTAATTAATAATCTGTTCAAAGTTTTACAGCCATTCGAGTTTTGACACTTTCTTGAATGATAAGTCTAAAGTAGAAGATCCAAAAAGATGAACTTAAATCTTTCCCACCAACTGCCGAAGGGTAATCTTCTTTTAATCAGTTTCAACTAATGAAATAGGATCTTAACAACCAGTTCTTTGTGAAAAAATACAAAAAAAAAAACATATGTGAGAAAATTTGTACCTCAAATAGAGGATTTACACATTTTCTTAGGCCAATGGCATATAACATTGTTATCCTTTGCATTTATCAAGATCTAATCATATGGAAGTTTATTTAGAACACAGTTAGAATTGCCTACAACAAACCAGAAAAGCTATTACAATAGGCACCTAATTAAATCAAATTAGCTTGCTCACTCTGGAAGTCCAACAAATAGATTATTTACAATACAAAATTAATTAGCAGGAAATAATAAAGATAACATGTGAAAACAGTAAATTTTGATGAAGAAAACCAAAGAATACAAAAGAGTGAAAGAAAGAAAATCAAGCAAATATAAAACAATTCAAAAGAAAATCAAGGTGAAAAAAGGAATTGCCCAAAAGTCAATACTAAAAGACAAAATTATTACCAAGAATTGGCTAACTTGGTGGGCAGTCTGGCTCGAAAAACAGGAAAAAAAAGCACAATTCAAAGATAGCCTTTGCCCGTTCTAGTTTGCAAGGATTATGTGTTTTGGAATTTAACGAACTTTAGCCTCTTTGAGTTGGCCACTGGGAAACAACCTCTGCCCTTTCCCAACACATGATGAAACAAAACGGCGGAACGGCGATGATGTGGAGTTGGTAGTGGAGAAAGACTCAGTTGCTCTTTTCCTCTCAATATGAATCGGCTGAAGTTTTACTTCGGTCCTATCATAATCCCTAATTAACGTGAATGAGCGATTTTAAAATAAATCAGTTATAATAATTTTCTAAAAAAATATAATAATTCTTTTTAATTTTAATCGGTTAACTTTTACTTATAAAAAATGTTAACCGGGTTGTAACCTGTTGAAAAATAAAATTTATATAATTATAATTATTATGTGCCGTTGATCTAATCTAACTGTACATAATAACTACGGCAGTGATACCATAATTTTAATCACGGCACCATAGAATTTTCCCACAAAAATGAATTGGGGAAGTTAATTTTATTAGAAAATTTATTAGTTATTAATATAAACTGTTGACATAAATATATCTTAAGAAAACGTTTACGAGAAATTGTATGGGTGGTGGGATTCGACTAATTGTTTAATTTACTTGTATTTGTTCTTACTAATTGATGTAGATTAGACTTAATATTCCTTGTCTTATATTTAGATTACTATTATTTTCATAGTTTTGATAGGATTATTAGTTCGGATCGTAGAATTTCCATGCGTTCGGTATTGTTTTCAAATCCCATTTTTTATTTTTTCAATTCAAAAAATGCTAAATATGTGTTTGGTAGATCATTTTTTAAAATATTTTTGAAAATGTAAAATTCATTCTACACTTTTAACAAATAAAATAAGAAAAACAACTTTTTCTTGTTTTTCTTGTTTTCCACACAGTATTAAGTTTAAAAATGAACAATTTTCTTCCATCAGCTCACAAAATAATAATAATACCAACAACATTATTATTATTACTATTATTATTCTCAAAAAATCAATTTCCCCCACAATAATCTTTTCTTTTTATATACATTATAATATTTATGTTTTTATATATTAATTAAATCAAATGTGTAAAGTTTATCATTTTTCTTTAAACAAAAAAAATTAACAAGATCACCTAATTTATTCTTCAAATAAAATAATCAAACTGATTAAATCATAAAAATAATTATTCATTACTTAATTTTAAGTTTATAAAAATTATTCCAATGATAATTCTTTAAAATATTCCTACCGAATGTATTTTACTTTTTTTCATTTTCAAGATTAGTTTGGAAATTGATACCAAACACATTTTTAAATTTTAAAAATAAATTTGAAAATAACATTTTCATTCACATTTTTATTTCATAAAAACAGAATTTGGAAAACAATACCGAACAAAATTAGTTTCTTTTCTTTCTTTCTTTTTTTTTTTGTTGAAATCATGTCAAATGAAGGAGAATTTTGTTAACAAAAATAAAAAAAAATGCTAAAGAAGGTAAATGTTGATAGAATGCTGACAAGAACAAGGGTGTACCAAGTTTATTTTATCATGTTAATTCAAAATAATTGAAAATTTTAATAAAATAGGGTGAAACCTAGTACTGTTGTTTTCTTCGGCATTCTATCAGTTTTTTTTTTATAATTTTTTTGTCTAATTATCATTGCTCATAGGAAAAAAAAAGAGCAAATCTAGTGTAAGGCATAAAGAGCGTTACCTTTCATCAAAAATACTTAAAACAAAAAGAAAATCTTAAAACAAAGAGAAAAAAGAAAAACATGAATTACAACGCTTGAAAGAAAACGATAATCTGAGAATCATTCTCTTCGATATTTTCCTTAAAAAGTATATTTTTCATGTTTATTCTATTCGAATATTTTAAGAGTGGAATTATTTGTATGTATAAAAGTATTCTTCAAATTAAGAAACTGAAAAGTAAATTTAAGACTTCATGTCATCTATACAACATGTAAATTTAAAGAAATTATAAAGTGTATTTACATTGAAAATTAAAAATCAGCGTTAATTATTTTTTAAAATAGGAAATTACCAATCTTTCGCCTGCTAAAATTGACAAAAGTATAAAACTACTTGAAAATATTAAAACTTACTATTTTTCCACATTTTCGTTATTAGAGTTAGAATCTACAGGGAATATGAGCAATTTTTTTCAATATATATATATATATATATATATTCTCAGGTCCAGACACCATTTGTTTTTTAATGCAGACACGCGATTAAGTTGTGCAGTTTAATAGAGCTAATTTAGTACATTGTATAGTTCTACGGTTTAATAGGGTTAAAAACTTACTCTAATTAAACCACACGGCTTAAAAGTGTGTCTGCTTGGAAAAAATGAGAACACTCGCACTAGAAAACGAATATGTATACACACACACATTAGAGACTTTTTTTTTTTTTAGTGTTGAAATTTATATCTTTTTGTCTGTTTGTGGAAAATTCACTTGATTAAAATGAAGATGTCCTCATTAGAGAATTATTATTATTATCATTATCCTCCTCCTCCCTCTTCCTCCTCTTCTAATGACAAAATCTTCATTTTAATTAAGTAAGAATACCGCTAAAATACATTTAAAAAAAAAGATTTCGATATATTGAAAATTATATTATTTTGTTTGTTAATGCATTAAAAAAGTCTATGTTATTTATTTACTAATAGCATCCTCACATTATTTTAATGAGATTGTCCTCATTAGGAAATTTTTTTTCTTTTGTGTGTGTGCGCGCGTAATTTTCTTTTCTGAGAAAGGAGAAGAAAGAAATCAATACAAAATAGGGTAATTTTTAAAAACCTCCCCTGAGGTTTAGACTTGTTGCAAGTAGATGGCGAGAATCTATTTATTTGTAAAATACCCCCTACTGTCAGTTAATTTTTACATTGACCGTTAGTTGACTGTGCAAAGACAATATTACCCTTAACAACAATTTGCAAATTGACACAACCAAAAAAAAAATTTAAATTGTTGGCGCGAAAAGGACAAACCCTATTTTTTGACAATTTTATCCTTATCAATTCCAAAGATTTACAATATCATAGGTAATGATTGTGACTATTTTATCCTTTTTAAATTATTAATATTTCCTTAAAGTTCCTACAAGAAAGATAAAATTAAAAACTTGAAAAAAAATAAAGAGGGTATTGGTTTGTAACGGTCATAATGTGACACCCTCTTTATTTTTTTTAAGTTTTTAATTTTATCTTTCTTGTAGGAACTTTAAGGAAATATCAATAATTTAAAGAGGGTAAAATAGTCATAATCCTTACCTATAATATTGTAAATCTTTAGAATTGACAGGGATAAAATTGTCAAAAAATAGGATTTGTTCTTTTCGCGCCAGCAATTTCAGTTTTTTTTAGTTGTATCAGACTACAAACTATTATTAAGGGCAATATTGTCTTTGCACAGTCAACTAACGGTCAATATAAAAATTAAGTGACGGTAGAAGGTATTTTATAAATAAACAGTTTCTCACCATCTACTTGCAACAAGCTCAAATTTCAGGGGAGGTTTTTAAAGATTACCCATACAAAATAATAACCTCACTGTGGTGGGTCAAGTTTAGGAGAAATGCTTGTATATGATTATCTTGCCATGCTGAACTGGTGCGACAGTACAATGATGCTCTGTCATGTGGCAGACGAATGAGTCTTAAAATGAAACCATCAATAGAATTTTCTATGGGACCCAATAAGTTTACTATAAAAATATTAGTGGGACTCGCTATTCTGCAATTTGGCAAACCGTCGTTGAAAATTAGCGAGTGTATTAAAAAATAAAATAAAAATTTCATGTTAATAACCTCACTTGGGGCAGTCAAGTTTAGGAGAAATTTTTATATATGGCTGTCCGGCCATGTTGATGTGGTGAGACAATCGAATGGTGCTATGTCGTATGGTAGGGCACTAGGTCTTAAAATCGGACCATTAATAGACCCCTCCGTAGGATTCAGTAAAATTTAATATAAAAATATTATTAGGATTCACTTTTCTGCCATATGGAAGGCGCTGATGAACAATCCTAGCATGAAACAACCCTACGGAAGTTTTTTCCCCAATTCAGGCTAAACTTTCCATATATGCCCTAGCTCGTACTTGAACATCTAAGGGACGTTTGGTTAACAGTAATCATGGTGGACAAATTATGTTGCAATAAAGTAGGATTTTTTTAACATTATTGGTGTTTTGATTAAACAGGAATTGGAATAATAAAATATACGGCACCATACGATTTCAGTTCTAGATATCGATTTGGCAAGTGAATATTGTTAATAATTCCGATCTCGAATTCTAATTCTCCAATCCGGATTATGTGTGTATATCATTTTTTTTTTTTGGTTTATAACTTATTTCTCATCATATATCATTCCAAGTGTAAAGTTACTGTATGACTAAAATATGTGAGATATAAAACTGACTTTCCCATTTAGATCCAGCTTTTAAAAGGATCCTGGCTGTTATATTTGTTTACAAAATGAAACACTTAAAAGGCCAACAACGATGGTGCAGTTAAGGCCTTTTATTGTCGCTTTTTATGAATTTATTTTTGAAATTACCATATCACTCATTTTTTGAGTCATTGTTGGAGCAGCTAAGCATGCGAACACGTATAAGTTACATTTATCATAATTGTCTATAAATGGTTAGTAGATTTAGACACTGTTCATCCCCGTATAGGATAAATAGTCCTGTAATGCTAGGATCTGGGGTTTACAAAACTCACAGATAAATCATGAACTCACTATATGAATAAACAATACATGCTTCATTATAAGAAGATTATTTTGATATCAAGAAACAATTTTTTGAAATTAATTTTTTTATTACTATATAGTTTAAATTGTGAGGCAACACTTGTGAGTGTTTAAGAAATGAGTTACAAAAAGGGAATGTAGAAAACGCGTAGAAATGACATGATAAATTTTGTCGATTTTCAAATTTAAATCTAGAATTTTAATTTTTTTCGTATTTTATCATCTGTTAATGTATAAGATATACGTAACCTTGTGAATAGCAAAAAACCACGTGAAATACATGGTATATATTTTGTCAACTTTTAAATTTTAATTTTAAATATCAGTATTTCCTTTTATCCATTTTTTTTGTTACATATCCAAACCCTAATATTTGACTAGGGAGAGCAATAAACATTTAAATTAAGTGAAAAAAAAGTGGTTCACCCTCAGTGAGAGAGTTGTGTGACCTGTGTCTACATTGAGCCGTTGCCGGGTTCAACATAACGAAGAGAAGAGAGACAATACAATATAATCAAAGGAATTGTTAGTTGTTAAGGCAATTGACATTCAACGGTTTGACAAGGGCAAATAGGTAGCTTTAGTTGAAAATGGGCTGGGCTTTACAAGCTGTTGAAAGCTACAGAGAGAAAGGAATTATTGTAAAGGAAGCCAAAACGAGAAGGGCAGATATTGGATTGGAAGATCCAGACAAATCACAGGAAAATGTGAATTATATGGTGGTGGATCCAAAAAAGGGGCTAGTGGTGGGACCTGTATTCCAGGCCCACCGAGATCAATGAGTACCTTGAGTTAGAAATGTTGAGAATTGGGCCAGCCACGAACAGTTCGAATGTTAGTTGAGTTGGTCCGTAGTAGGAAACCCTCTTTTATTTTCCTTATTGAAACATTATGTAGCAGAAGAAAAATTAGAGAGTATTAAAGTGCAATTGGGCTATGATGGGTTGTTTGTTGTTGAAAGAATGGTTCGGAGTGGTGGGTTCGCGCTTTTATGGAAGGAAAAGAATTCAGTTAGTCTTCTCAAGTTTTCTTCTAATTTTATCGATGCTGAGGTTAAAGTGCCGGAGCTAGGGAAGTGGAGGTTGACTGGTTTTTACGGCTACCCTGAGACTAGCCGGTGCTAGGAATCGTGGGATTTGCTCCGTTTTCTTTCTTCTTCATCCTCACTTCCATGGGTGTGTATAGGTGATTTTAACGATTTACTGGCAGCAAATGAGAAGAGGGGTAATATTGCGCAACCTAAATGGAAGCTGGTGGGATTTCAGAGCGCTATTGCAGATTGTAACTTGGTTAATCTTGGCATTGATGGGCATCAGTATACTTGGGAGAGGGCTAGGGGAACTGATAAATGGGTTAAAGAAAGAATGGACAGAGCCTTTGCTTTTGAGGAGTGGTTCTAGTGGTTCAACAGAGCGAAAGTATATAGCTTAGAATCTTTTTGTTCTGATCACCTTCCTATCCTTTTGGATCCTAATCCAATCCAACCTGTGCTGAGACATACACGTTTTCAATTTGAAAATACTTGGTTGCGTGAGGCTGATTGTGGTGATGTTATTCGGGATAGCTGGCTCTCTTCTGCTGGAAAATCTATTTAGAATAAAATTATGGCGTGTGGGTTTGCTTTATTGGAGTAGGGAAGGCAGTTAGCTTGAGATTTTTGTAAATGACTCCTAGAGTGTAAAAACTATATGGCTGATTTGCGGGGTCGTCGAGATAGCGAGGGTGTGGCTGAATTCACTAAGGCTAGAAATCGGTACAACGAGCTGCTGAATAGCCATGAGGCATTTTGGAAACAGCGGGCAAAGTCTCTTTGGCTAAAAGAAGGGGACCAGAATACTTGATACTTTCATGCGTTGGCCATAGCGCGGAAAAAACAGAACTTTCATGCGTTAGCCTCAGCAATGTTCTATATAAGATTATTTCTAAAATGTTAGCTAACCGCATGAAATTAGTCATTGATTTGATTATTTCAGATTCTCAAAGCGCCTTTATTCCGGGTCGAGCCATCACTGACAACATAATCATTTCAGTTGAAATCATGCACTTTTTAAAGCGAAGGAGGCAAGGAAAAAATAGAGTAGCTGCTTTGAAAATTGATATGTCTAAGGCATATGACAGGATTGATTGGAGCTTTCTTCAAGCTATGATGAACAAATTGGGGTTTGATGTGAAGTGGGTGGAGTTAATTATGCTCTGTGTTTCTACTGTCCAGTATAATGTACTCCGTGAAGGTAAGGTGATTGGGCCGATTATTCCTTGCAGAGGTCTTCGCCAAGGGGATCCACTATCCCCGTATTTATTTATCATTTGTGCAGAAGGTTTAAGCTTTTTAATTCGAAGGAAAGAAAGAGATGGTTTGCTTCATGGAGTTAAAATTGCGAGAGGGGCTCCGACGGTATCTCACCTGTTTTTTTGCAGATCATAACTTCTTCTTCTTTTGAGCAAATATCAACGAAGCCTTCTTGATAAAGCACTTGCTGGCTCTGTATTGTCGACCCTCTGGCCAAGTGGTTAACTTCAATAAGTCTTCAATTTCATTTAGTGCTAATGTGTTGGATGGTGTAATTCGGCAAGTATGTGATACTCTTATGGTTACTGACACCACTAATCATGGAGCTTATCTTGGCCTACCATCTTACATTGGCAGGAAAAAAAAAGAAAGTCTTCAGCTATATTCGGGATAAGCTCTGGCAAACACTTCAAGGGTGGAGTTCGCGGATGCTCTCTCGGGCTAGTAAAGAGATTTTACTAAAGACAGTGGCTCTTGATATGCCTAATTATGCTATGAGTATATACTTATTGCCAAAAGAACTGTGTAGAGAATTAGAAGTGATGATGAACTCCTTCTGGTGGCGTAGCAATCACAGTGGACGGAAAGGGATTAATTGGGTTAAATGGGAATATTTGTGTAAACCTAAAGGATGTGGTGGCATTGGCTTTAAACAGTTGCATTCATTCAACATTGCGTGCTAGGAAAACAGCTATGGAGATTACTAACATGTCCTGATTCTCTTATAGCCAAAATTCTCAAAGCTCGATACTATCCTCGAAATTCTGTTATTCAAGCATCTTTGGGTCACAACCCCAGTTATGTGTGGCGTTCCATTTTGGCTGCAAAGGTTGTGGTGAGGAAAGGGAGTAAAGTGCAAGTTGGCAGTGGACATACATTTTCCATCAGTAAGGATCCTTGGCTTCCAGATCTCACGGATGGATTTGTTTCTTTTAATCTTAATGAGAAGCTTGCTATAGAATCAGTGAGTAGTTTAATGTTGCCGAACCAACGAGTATGGGATTATGATGTGGTTTCGGACATTTTTAACTCAAGAGACAAAGCATTAATTCTGCAGATTCCTCTTAGTTCCCGCCGAGATGAAGATGTGTGGTATTGGTTGGCTGACTCTTGAGGTTGCTATTCAGTTCGCAGCTGTTATAAACTTTTAACTTCTACTACCCCTGATTCCTTTGCGGGTGTATGGTGAAAGCTATGAAAATTGAATGTGCCGAATAAAGTTAAGAATTTCATCTGGAGAGCTGCGTCCAATGTGCTGCCTACTGCAACTAATTTGAATTCTAAAAGGGTGGATATTCCCTCTACTTGTGTTGTATGTAATGTTCATGAGGAAACGGTTACACATGCTTTGATCGAGTGCAGCTTTGCTAAGTCTTGCTGGATCTCTTCCTCTGTGAGCTTTGTTGGCCATTGTTCTTCTTTCTTGGGGTGGCTGGATCACATCTTTATGCGTTGTGATAACGATGAGTGCAATGTTGCTATAATGCTTTGCTGGAGAATTTGGATAAATCGCAATAACAGAGTATGGAATAACAAGACTTGCTCAGCTTATCAAGTGCTTTACTCAGCTGGGTAGCTACTTTATCAGCGGCAGGCAGCAAAGAAGCAACTATATGATGTGAATGATGATGTTCACGGGCTAGTTCATGTGGCATTGGGAGAAGCGTAAGTTTGGATGGGTTAAGTGCAATGTGGACGCGGCTATTTTTGCTTCTCAGGGAAGGATTGGGTTTGGTTGTGTGCTTCACAATTTAGAAGGTTGTTTTTTCGTAGCTAGTTGTGCTGGTATGGCATGAAGTTTTGGAGCACGGGAGGCAGAAGCACTTGGCATCCGTGAAGCTCTCAGTTGGATTAAAGGGATGCAGTTTCCTTGTGTTATTTTATAAATGAATTGTTTACAAGTGTTCTGAGCTTTGGCTAAGGATTTTGCAGGTCCAAATGGGTTTGGATTAATTATCGAAGATTGTCGGGCTCTTGTCAAATCTATAAGAGAAGTGCAATTCTTGTTTGTGCGTCGGTCTACGAACTTTGCTGCTTACTCTATTGCAAGAGCAGTAAGTTCTTTGTCAGGTCCCCAAGAGTGGAATATTGTTCCACTTATGTGGTTATTGAATAATCTGTAATTCCTTTTGTTTAATGAAAGTTCTTCCATTTCAAAATAAAAAACTCACGCGGCTCCCTAATCATTTTTGTGTAATAGGATGGCTTCTGTAATTCATTGCAAATAATCCTAAATCTTAGTTAAGTTTATTTTAATTTTAAGGAAAATTATATATATATATATATAAAGTTGGGACTTGAGGAAGTGATGTGGCATCACCATTTCTCATTTTTGTATATTCTCTATTATCTAATAAATAGATAAATTTTTTTTTTAGATTTGGCTTTTTATCTTCTCATAATTAATTTGATTGTTATTACACAATAACAATTATGTAAAGATTTTAATGAGGCATATTCTTTGTAATGAACATCCAAGGGGGAGTGTTATGAATTTATTAAAATAAATGTAGATGTTCATAACATATATCTCTTAGTTTTCTCACTATCTCCCATTAGCAATCTTTAGCTTCCCTATAACTCCCACTATCTCACAAGAAATTATGATCCATAATTTTTCGTTAATTTCATGGAGTGATTATGTAACTATAAAAGGAGAGCTCATCTTTTTGTTTTGTACACATACAATTGGAATGAATAAAATCACCCTATAATATATTCTCTCATTTTATTCTTTATCTTGCGTTGCTTCTTTATTTGTATTGCTGGCTAATAGCTTTTTTATTTTTTATAAGACTGCCTCACCTTAAAAAAAATCAATTCATATTTTTTATCAGTTTTATCAAGTGTAAAGTAAAAAAAATTGATAATACTAAATTATTTTTTAAAAGCCGCGTGAAGCGCGGTTCTATTTTTTAGTTTATATTATAAGAGACATGTCATGAGAACTAAGTATTAGCACGTGACATCACGTGATTCTGCTTTCAGATGGTTCAAAATTTATCCTTTTCTACTTTTGTTTGGTAATTAATGCATGTAATTATATGTGTCATAGTATACACTTTATTTTATTGTATTTAATAGTTGGTGCTTGGCTAATGGCTTACTTTGAATTTGAGAGATAATGTAAGCATTGTAGATGTGGAAGTTGAAGGATGAAAAAGTGGCGATTTAGAAAGTGCTCATTACCATGAGAGTTTAAAACTTATTTTGTGATATGTAGTTGATTTTTAGATTATTTTTGGACTTTAGTATGTTGTTTATTGTCTATCGATTTATAAACTCAAGGTTATTGCTATAGTAGTGTTGTATTACTATTACATCATTTTTATTGAATAATGAATATATAGGATAAAACCATACAAAACTAAATTGATTTGGTTAGGTTTAGTCCATTTCCATAGCTTGGTTTGTATTTGGTTCACAAATTCATGAACCATTTGCTTTCAGTTTGGTTCGGTTCAAACTCTGAACTGAACCAAACCTAATAGTGCCCACCTCTTACAAAGCGATGGTCGTGGCCACCGCATCAAAACAAACCAAAAATTAAAAAAAAAAGTTTAAAAAAGAGGCTAGTTTAGGATTGGGGATGGGCTGACGCGACCAGGTCTAGCCCTAACCAGTCAATAGTTGATCGGTCAATAGTTGACCATTGGCTTTGACTTCGACTTTGACTTCGACCTAAATTTTTTAAAGAGTAATTTTAAGTGCAATTTTAAATTCAAATATTAGTACTTTTATATATTTTTTGAAATGAATTAATTGAAGCAGCAGATCACCAATTTAACCTCTCTTGTGGAAAATTATTTCAGAATACGAACGGTTATATGTACATAATTTTATGTAAATATTGATTGTCCCGAGTGAAAGTCCATTTTTTTGCATAATTGGTTGTGCATCTTTGGTAATAACCACGTGATCATTAATCAGTTTTATATATAGACAATAAATTAGCCCAAAAGAAGATTTTTTATTTGACATATTTTTATTGTTAGTGTTTAATTATTATACCAAGACATCATTTATAAGTTAATATATTGTCCAAAGATGAAATATTAATAGAGTGTCCAATATTTTGAGATGGCGTTTACTTTTATTTAATTTCATTTTTTTATAGACTTATATGAGCTTATATTGTTTGTTTGTTGTTCTCTACTTTATTTGTGACTCTTGTTAATATTACTGTCAACGTCAATTTTATTCCTATGCTAAATTGCTCTAACTTTAAGTCATGGCAAGAGAACCTCTTGATATTTCTCGTAGCCACGGATCTCAACCTTGCATTAAGGGTTGATTGTTTCCCATCTTTAACGGACGAAAGTATCCTTAATGACAAGAGGGATATAAAAAGGTGGGAGAAATCAAATCACATGTATATGATGATCATGAAACAGTTATTTTGAAAGCATCCAGGAGCTCTATGCCTGTAAAGATAACTTTGGGTAAGCAGACATTGAAAAGAGATTTATCAAGAATGAAGGGCTAAAATAGGTACATTATTGACAAGTTTAATTTCAATGAAGTATACAATCAACAACAATATCAAAGAGTACATCATAAGGATGTCTCATCTTTCTTCTAAAATGAGAGTACTTAAGCTTAAACTCTCTGAGGACTTGATAGTGCATCTAGCTTTGATATCCTTACTGATACAGTTTAACCAGCTTAAGATGAGCTACAACTGTCAGAAAAAGGTTTCTTTTTGAATGAGCTCATATCACATTGTATCTAGAAAGAAGATATGTTGAAAAAAGATAAAATAGAAAGTGCCACCTGGCTTGGACCTCTTAGAACAATGACAAGGGCAGGAAAAAGAAAAAGAATAAGGAAGCTGCATATATAGCACCTCAAAACAAACAACGAGAGAAATTAAGAGATATGAAAGATATTGATAGTTTCTTCTGTGGGACTGAAGGGCATAAGAAGAATCATTGTATATACTATGATGCATGTTGTGCTAAGAAGAGTATGCTATTTAGTTTGGTTTGTTCTAAGGTTAACTTAAATTCAGTACCTAGACACACATGGCAGATAGATTCCAGTGTAACTACTCACATTAGCATGTCTATGCAGGGTTGCCCGAGGTGCCAAAAACCATCTGGTGGTAAAAGATACATCTCTCTGGGAAATGACAAGATGGTTGAAGTTAAAGCAATTAGGCAAACTTAGATTATTATTAAATATTGGATCTTGTTTGGATATTAATGAAACCTTTATAATACTATCTTTTAGACGGAACTTGATTTCTATTCGTACTTTGGACTTGATTTCTATTCCTACTTTGGACAAATCTAATTTTTCTTTTTTATTTGGGAATAGAAAATTTGCTTTATTTCATGATTCAAAATTGGTTAGTTCCGACTATTCGTGAAGTTATAATGATATTTATTTCATCGGTAAAATTTCTTCAATTCATGAATCCCTACAACCCAACACATTAGGCATAAAGAAAAAATTAATCAATCAGACTTGTCATAGGCAAAATTCTCTACTCTTTAGATTTTATAGATTTTGATTTTTGCGTTGGCTATATAAAGGGAAAACATACCAATAAAAAGTGATTTGAATCCAATAGGACTTCAAATGTCTTTAAACTCATACATATGGATATTTTTTAGCCTTTCCATGTAGCTTCTTTAAAGAGTAAACAATATTTTATGATGTCCATAAATTTTTTTTTCTAGATATGGTTGCATATATCTCCTCTATGAAAAATCACATTCATTTGACTTGTTCAAAAATTTTAAGGCTAAAGTTAAGAACTGACTTAGCAAAATCATCAAAAGAACTAAATTTAAAAATTCAAAACAATTTCTTTTGCTAGACAAATTTTGACAGATATGGCCCAACAAAATAAATTTTAACCACACACCGAATACAAACTTTGATTCCTGATTCAATCAAAAGAATGGAAATAGTTATTCCTTTTATTGTTCATTTGAATACAATAACAAATATTTCATTTTTTGGTTTTCATGTCAAATTCACATAGTTATTTTTTATAGCACCCTTTCTACGGTTTAGTGATATGGGTCATTAGAACCAAAAAAAAGCCTGACTGGGTACTGACCAGGCCAGGCCGTAGAAGTGGAAATAAAAAAAGACACGTTGAACAAAATTAAAAAGATATTTGTTTCTTTATTGTTTTCTATTTTATCTCTTTCAAATGCTTTCTTTATTTTAAATTTCTAGAAACGATAGAAATGGAATTGCTAATAAAAGTTATATCTATTTATATAATAAAATACAAAAGACAAAAAAAAAGAAGAAACTCTATAAGCTATATTTTCTACGAGCTATATAATCAATTTACTCTCTATATTCTCTTCTACATTCTCTTCGTCAGATTTGACCATAATGGTGAATATTATAGCATATATGATAGTTCCCATAAACAAAATCTAGGATCATTTGTGAAGTTCTTAGAGGAATGTTGTATCATCCTATAGTATACTGTGGGTGTCATGTTATTAAATGATATTTAGTTTTAGTGGGAGTTTGTAATTTTAGATGCTCTTAAATTACATGACTCTCACTATAAGAAAACTAGCAATAGATGACTGCTACTTTATGAAAAAAATCATTTTATAACCTAAGTATGATAAAGTCATGATAGAATTTTTGTCTGTCAGACTATTAATGATGTACTTGTGATAAAATATTTATCCATCAATAGTTTATGATATGCATATGATAAAAATTAACTCAGTCACAAACATTGTGATAGAAATTTGATATTGACAATGTAACATTTTATTAAATGATTTTTTTTTAAAAAAAATATAAAACAAAATGTTGTGTTTCAAGCAAATTTAAACAAAAACAAAAATCTTCTAAGTCCTAAATTGAGACTCAACACTCTATACTCGTCGTCACTCTCACTCTAACACATCATTTAAACCACAACCTAAATACTCATGGTCACTCTCAATCAATTAGCCACTACCACTACCTAAACCTTAGTTGATGGACTATTTCCTACTCTTAGTTTTCTAAACACATCGATCACTACCACCATAGATCAAACGGAAAAACAATACCTAAGTCATAGACCTATTGATTGAACTCAAGCTAACTACCATAACTACCAATAGGGATGGCGACGCCACGTGAACTGGCCACCCCTTGAGGTCGTCATGCAAACCAAAGGATTGTAGCATTAAACCTTTAATTCCAGGTTTTGTTCTTTTTTTTTATCTAATTTTGTTTAAGGCCTCAAATGGTTGAGCGAAATTTTGTATTTTGGAGAGTTTTGTAGTGAGTGACTAACTGAATGACTGGTTGAGATGATGGGTTTGGTTAAGAAGTTACATTAGATGATAGAGAGAAAGAGAGAAGTTTTTTTTTTCTAAATATGTGATTTGTAAATGTTGAATTTAATGGATCTAGAGATGGAGAAAGAAAGTTGAGACTGTGTAAGACAACTGATGAGGTTGCTATGTGTCTGTATTTGTGACTTTGTTTATGAGGAGGTGGGGGGTAAGATAGTTGCCACCCATGCTTCCTTATTTTTGTATAAATGTGGAAACTTACATAAAAAGAAAATGCAAAACAAAAGTAGTCATCTATATTTCATCTTTTTATTTGACAAGCAAACTTTTGCCTGGGCAAGGCAAGAACAATAGTAAAGATTTGTGATTTGTTATTATCATAGCTTGAAATGAGGCTGTCTGGTTATACTTTTGATGGTTATAATTACATTTCATTACCTCACAAACCAACTTCTACTTTTTAGATTTTTTTTCTTGTTTATCGAGTTACCGTTTTTATTGTTTCATATTGTATTTCAATGATATGGATTTATATATTCATAAATGTTATCTTGATTTGTATCTTATGAACATGTTGCTTAGGCAGAGGTGATCTTTTTTTGCGAAAAAAGGAGATGTGGGGCAACCATGGTTTTCATTATGTTATAATAAAGTAATAATAGCATGTGCATGTGAGGCAATCAAGTTTGTCACATATGTTCCTAAATATGTTTATATGAATTCTTTAAGCGAAGTAATTTGTTATTATCAATTGTTGATATGCTTTTTTGGAATTTTTGTTTCAGTTTTGGATTATTTTCTTCCATTTCTTTCAAATCCACGCTTTGCTGCTAAGTTCCAGGTTTTCTAAGCTTTTTGTGCATGCAATTAATACCAAGGGATTTTAATTTTTTAATGTGCATTTACAGACAATAAACTTAGTAAATTAACCCAAATGCCTTTACAGTTTGTTGATGTTTATTGTTTTGGATATTTGAGTTAGTCCTGTTTAAATGTTTTCTATTTGTTTTTGTATTGCACTGTTGATTGCTTTTTTAATATGCATGTATTGGCTAGTATGTGAGGCCGACATATTTTGATCTTTTTTTTTTGTCCACGGGTGTCTAAGTCAATATTAATTTTTTAATTTTTTTTTTTATGAATGAACAAATTAGAAAACTAAGAAATTCTCATTTCATGTTTGCCCTCTTTTATGTGTCAATGTCAACACTCATTGAAACAAAAATGGATAATTCTTGGATTGATTATAGTAGAATGTCACTTGAGTATGAAGAAGGGGTTGTCAAATTTGTGAGCTTTGCTATTGAAAATGTCAAAATTGCTAACCTCATTAGATGTTCGTGTTATAAATTTAAGAATTTAGCATTTTGCACACCTAAAATTGTAACCAAGCATCTGTATTGGCATGATTTAATACAGTCTTACAAAACTTGGAAGTGGCATGGGAAAGATGGCCATACCATGCCATCTTATAATGCAGATGATCCATTCGAGTCAATAGACTTCAACTATAGTAATACAATGGATATGGTCAATGATGCTTACAAGGATTGTGATGGACATCCTAAGGCATTTAGAAAACTATTAGAACAAGCCGAGAAACTTGTGTTTCTAGGATTTACAAAATTCATTAAGCTACTTTGGTGAAGTTGTTCAATATAAAGGGTAAATTTGGGTGGTCTAATAGTAGTTTTGTTGCACTGTTATGTTTTTTAAAAGAATTGTTCCTTAAAAAAATGAAATTCCAGAGTTAATGTATCAAGCTAAAAAAATAATTTCTCCTTTAGGCTTAGAGTATATGAAAGTACATACTTGCTTAAATGACTATATAGAAAAAGTATAAAGGGCTCTCTGAATGTCTTACTTGTGGTTTGTCTATTTGGAAGAAAAAGGATGGTAGTATTGAGAAATATAGGTTAGGTATTGTGACGAAAGTTTTCTAGTACTTTCCTCCCATTCCTAGATTTAGGCGTATGTTTCACTCATCGCAAACTACCAAGGATTTGACTCGGCATGAGGGTAGTTAGTAGATGAGAAATTGCCTACCTTTGTATCGAATCTTAGAATTCTCCATCTTGCCTTATCGGTTAATAGAATCGATCCATATAGCTCTTTTAGTAGTACATACAGTTGTTGGTCGGTTGTTCTTACAACATGCAATCATCCGCTGTGGCTATGTATGAAATGGAAGTTTATGATGCAGTCATTATTGATTTTTGGTCCCCGACAACTGGGCAATGACATTGATGAAATTATAATTACAAAAATTTAAGATGATATTTTTTAAATTAAATTATATTTATAATCAACATATTAGATTTGAAATTTATTTATTTTATTAAATTTAGGAGTATTTCTGTAATTATATTTTTTAATTTTTTAAAATTATACAGAATAAAAATCATCTTTTAATTCATTTAGGGTAAAATGGTGATTTTCTAGTGTCTACGTAGTTTATTAATACAAACTTAAAAATAAAGGTGGTACAAAGAATATGTCAAAAGTTTGAGGTGGTTAGATGTACATATGACAAAAAAAGATGGTGTAGAAATAATATCCTTTATCTTTTACAAAAAATTCCGCTCACTGTAGGTTTTGACAATTACTAAATTCACCTGCAATTCTAATTTAAAATCACAAATATTAAAAATTTTTAATAACACATAAAAGCATGAATTATATAATTCAAGTTATAATTTTATAACAATAGCTAAAAAAATCGTCATATAATACTCAATTCTAGATTTTATCAATATAAATAAAAAAAATTAAAATTGCAACATTAAAACAAATTTACAAACTATATTAATCTAACTCAAAATATTTTTATTGTAAACAAACTCATCATTATTAATATCAATGTCTTGCTCCATCTTTTAGTCAATATATAAGTATTATCAAGAATATTAACAAGTAAATTTTATACAACTATCGTTAATAACTAATTAAACAAATAAAACAACTTTAATATGTAATCAATAGGTTCAAATCATTAAAGCAAAATAAACAAAATCAATCAAATTAAAATAAATATTGGTGATATTAAAATTAAAAATTATAAAATTTCTACCTATTAAAAGCTTATTCTATCTATTCTTAACACACACACACACACACATGTTGTAGTGAGATAGGTTAGATTTAGGAATTTAAAACTTTAGCTTACATAATTTTATGACTAAATTTTCTGATATAATTTTTATGATTAAATTTAAAATATAAATAATTAAAATAAAGAATGCAGGTTGGTGGATACACGTGCTAGTATTCAACATATTGTTTTCTCCACACAAAGCTCACATGCAACCCATAGTGGGTTTAAGTTTGAAATAATAAACTAGCCTGAAACTCGCAAAATTACTCGCAACGGGCTAGCTAGCAAGTAATTTTGTCATCTCTAAATATACCAGAGGAAATCACACCATTTATGCCATAAAAGTGGCTTAATTCTACTAATATGATATCATACTTGGTAATTATACTAATATGACAATTTCTCAAGGGAAAATTTTAAATATCCTCAAAATGAGTATATTAATTTACTCTCCATTTTTTTACCTAGCCATCACTTTATCTAAAAATTACACGGCCTTTTATCTTATTCTTATGACACTTATACTCATACTCTATTTATACTTAACTATGGTCATGTAATTTTCTAGTTACTTGACTATTACCCAACAAGTAATTAGAAAATTACTCAACTGTTGCCTGATTTTTACTTGACCAAAATCGAGCAATTTTTCAAATACTCTATATTTTTCAACTTGCAATGATCATGGCCAAATAATTATTCAGTTACTTGGCTATTACTTGATTTGTCGATGAATGTAGTTGGATATATTTTTAACTATCCGACCTTTACTCGACCATACTTGATGAATAATTTTTATATGGACTATGACAATTAAAAACATAATATTAAGACCCATGAAATTGATTTTTTAAGAAACCAAAATAAATATTAGAAAAGTCTAACCTATATGATCACCTTCACTTTATTACATAGAAAAAAAATAAAGCCTAAACATTGAGAAAGTGAGTGGAAAATTTTGGAGTCAGAAATGAAAATTGTGTAACTTGAATTCACAAATGATGTTATTTCAGTCTTTGTGTAGGGAATTTGTCATAAAAGTGAATAAACGGATGGGAGGGCATATAATTATAAATTAGGCACATTTGTAGTATATATAAACAATAAACACTTTAAGAACAACATTTCCAAACAACTCAGATGTGTAGTGATAACAAATCCTAGTTCTGTATAGATACAAAACATGAAAATTATTTCGTTGCTCTTATTTTTGCTGAAGCAACTAATAACTCACTGTTATCTCTTTCTAGTAGTAATTAATCTCTACTTTACCTTCTAACTTATATTCTCCAATGTTAGATAAAACAAGGTGTTCAATAAAATGCACACTTGGTCGACATATAATGTCTCAATGAGCAGTCCTTCATCAGGCATTGCCATTGAGGGGAATGAGTTAATCAGTCTGTGATATGGCATGACCATTCAAATGATTGAGGACATGGTATATAACTCAACTGTTGATATCCTTAAGGATATAAGCTCAAACATGAACATATGATCACATACTCTAGTGCATAAATTTCTTATTTATTAAAACATAATTTTAATTCAACTACAATTGATTGTTATTACAACAGTACTACTACAATATTAGAGAATTAACTAATTAACAAAATCAACGGCATCCTTCCCCGGCCAATGGTAGGTATAGTAAATGTGAGCTTTACTATGCTTGTCGATTAGTCAGGGACTCTTTACTTGCAAGCAGTCAATCTTCACTGTTAGGAGATGGTGTAGGATTAAAATGTGAAGCATTTAGATTAGAATTATTGACCAATACTAGTGATTGAAATAAACATGCTTTCATTGACAAGCAAAGCCAAAATGATGAAATCGAGACACTTTGACATTTTTGAATTTCAGATAAGGACAATGCAAGTTGCTAGTTCCTCCCAAGATTTCTCATTTCCCCTTCTTAATGATTAATTCTATTATTTGGAATATTCGAGGGATTAATAAGGCCCACACGATTTATAGGTTGCGAAAACAGATTCGAATGCATTGGGTATTACTAGTTTGTATTTTAGAGCCGTTTTAGGAAACAGATTAAATGGCTTCTACTAGGATTCATCTGAGGATGGAAAGCATCGTCTCTTCTTAGTCTTGGAAGGTTTGGGTGTTCTTGTCTTCCCCATTTTTAGTGGAGGTGATTTAAAATGCGAGTCTGGTGATTTATGGCCAGATTAGTTATCCGTTTTTCCCCAATCTTGTTTTGATTTATAATGTCTATGTTAGTTATTCTATTCATGTGTGGGAGGATTTATAGGACGCTATTGTGGCATTTGCTGACACTCATAATAATCCTTTGATGGTTAAAAGCAATTTTAACATTCAGTCAGTGTTGGAGTTTTTTATGGTCATGTACAACCTTAGGCTACTTTGAATAGGGGTGGGCACGGTTCGGTTCGAAATTAAGTAGAACCGATTTAAATCGGTTATTTTATAAAAAAAATTGAATAAGAACCGAACTCAAACGGTTCTTTTCAGATCGGTTCGGTTCGATTTTTTCGGTTCTGGGCCTATTTTGAATTTTTAAATTTTTAGCTCATTAGGCCTCATGAATGTAATAATTTTTTTCAATAATTAATTTATCCTAATTTTATTACAAATATTAACAATAAATACAAAGTATTCAAAACACATTTTATCACTAATATCTTACTAATTATTAATAAGATACTCCCAAAATATGAAATATTAAAATTTCAAAATACATAACCAAACTCCAATACTCCATCTATATAAACATAATCATAATGTTATAAAGAGAAATAACACATGTTTGATTTGAATAAAATCATGTTTGATTTGAATAAAATTATTAACACATCTTTGATTTGAATAAAATTAAAAAATAATTCGGTTTTTCGGTTCAGCTAAGTGAACCGAATACCGAACCGACATTTCAATTTTTTTTACAAACGGTATATTTTGGTTTTTTTAAAAAATAAAAACTGAACCAAATTAAAAAAAACTATCGGTTCGGTTCAATTTTTTTAAAACTACGATTTTTTTAGGCACCCCTAACTTTGAATGCATGTAACCTGGCTTTATTAGATTATGGTTCGGAGGATGTTCGCTTTATTGGCAAGTACTTTCTCTTAGACTAATAAGAATAATCGGACGCGCCTTAACAGGGTGGTGTGTAACGCGCTTTGGTCTAGTTTAGTTTTGGCTTTTGAAGTTTCTCAACTAAAAACCACTGCTTCCGATCATTCTCTGTTGTTGTGGCCTGCAATAGGGAATCAGCCTGAAGATTGGCTAGGTTTAAGTTTATTCATGCTTAGCTTAAGTACTCTGGTTCTCTCGAAGTGGTTAGACGGTCTTAGTCTGCTCTAACAGTGGGTTATAGGATGTTGGCTTTTCAACAGAACCTTCTTTGCCTAAAGCTTTGCTTAAAAACTCAAAATAAAAATTGTTTTAGTAATGTTTTCCGATAGGTTAAAATGGCTGAAGAATATGTGGCACAGAAAAAGAGGCAATATGAATTAGTGTTTGGTGAGTGTGAAAAGCGGATGTCAATACTCCTTTTTTTCATGTGATGATCCAAACGAAGCATTAGTTGTTCTATGTTCATTGCATCCAGGATGCTTCTTTGTTGTCGCTTTCTGAGCCTTCTATAGTTGCTAATTATGTCGTACAATTTTTCAAGGGTTTTTAGCGGATGGTGGCAGCTGGTTTCAATTAACTTATTTTAGTTTTATTCTTTTTTTGTTACAAAGGAGGATGATCTACGCTTACGCAGAGTGCCTGACATAGAAGATGTTTGCCAAGTGGCTTTTTATTCACCCTAGCAATGCTCTCAGTCTTGATGGTTCTTGTAGCAAACTTTATTAGATGTATTGGGATATCATTGGGACTTATAAGACCGCTACGGTTTTGGATTATTTTATGCTATGCCTAAGGCCTTTTAAAGTGCTTTATTGGTTTTTTTTGCCTAAGAAAGACTCCCATGTTACTTGCGAAGATTTTTGGCACTACTTTATATTGTAATGTAAGTAATAAGGTACTAACTAAGTTGTTAGTTTTGAGATTTTTTGCTCTACTTCCTCATCTTATATTGCCAAATTAGAAAGAATTTTTTCTTGGTCTGGGGTTGTATGATATAGTCTTGTTAGTTTAGGGGCTAGTTTTTTATGTAAACCACCGTACTAAGGTAGTAATATAGTTTTTAAGCTGGATATGGCTAAGGCTTATAATAGGATGTCATGTCCTTATTTCTTCAGATGTTCTAGTGCTTTGGATTTTCTAATCGTTGGGTGTCTTTAATTAAGCAAGCGATTTTATTATTGGTGTTGTTTTTATTTTAAAGATTAGACCACTTATAATCCCAGTATATTTTCTTGAGGTACACTATAATCGCTCCTATAAATATTTCCCTTTTGAGTTTTGTGGATGACTTTGTTATCCTCGTGAATGGGAGTTGATGTAGTCTTAAGTGCCTTATGACCATTTTGCAGCATTATGATGCTATTTTGATTCAGCTTATCAGTTGGGCCAAGAGCAGCTTTTATGTAAGTGTTGGGCCTTAACTTCTCATTACGCTATAGTTCAGTCTGTGATTGGCTTTTAGTAACAGTAGTTTCTTTTTACTTATCTGAGTTGCCCGATGTATGTGGGTTGCATGAAGATTCAATATTTTGATAATATGGTTGTTCTCAAGTCAAGGATTGGATCTTAAAGTGCGAACCGACTACTTTCTTTTAGTGATAAATTTGTGCTTATTCAACACGTGCTTTCTCCCATGCCTTTTGATCTTTTCCATGTTCTTTGGCTGCCTCTTGCAGTTATCTCACTTCTCGATTAGTTTTTCACTAGATTCTTATGAGATACGAATTCTAGGTGACATATTCACTAGTGTAGATGGCCATTTGTTTGCTTTCCTTTGGTGGTTGGTGGTTGGTGGTTGGTGGTTTGGGGGTTCATTCTTTTTCTGATATATTTGATGCTTGTGAGTTGAAGCTTTAGTGGTGGTTTCGAGATCAATATTCTGTTAATCCTAGCATCCAGGTATGGTTCGGCTCCGATATCCTACTTCTCCACTTTAAATATTTTTATGCTTTATTCGTTATAGTACTGAGCTTCATCTACATTAGCTAGTTAGATTTAGTGGTAATAGTTTTTTGTATGAATGTTGATTTAGCTTTATGTCTCTTTTCTTTTACAACTTTACTGTTCATTCTATGGTACTTGTGTCCAATTTTTGGCATTTTGGCATGATGTTGTTTAGGATAGGGTAAGCCTTTTATTAGTCTTCATTTTTTATATTGGCTAGATATGCTTCATTGGACTTTATCTAAGGATAGTGACATTTATCTATGCGGTCTACTTAGAAGATTGTTTGCGAATCTTGGACCTTGACTGAGGTGACATATCCTTTCAGTGTCTAGTTTTTCTTTTAATACGTGGGTTTTTTTGCCACGGATGACATTTATTCTTGAGGGGCATCTACATGGTTTCTCAGTGTCATTGCAGTTGGGTTGTTGAGACTGTCAGGCATTCATTTTTGGATTACCTATTGGTTAATAGATCTGGCAACAGTTTTTTTTTATAACTTCATTTTTTTCTTCTCCCCTTGCTTTGCTTGTTCATTAGCGATGATGCGTCCATTCTTCTTAACATGTTTGAGTCCTCATTCCATGCTTCATTATATACAGATCTGGAGGGCTCAAAATGCTTTCAAGTTCAATTTTTTTGCCTTTCATATGGATGTTATTGCTTTTCAGGTGGATTATGAAATTAGACTCGCTCGCTATGCTTTTAGCTTTAAACCTTCTCAATTGAGGGGAGTTTTTTATACTTAGATTACGAATGGTTTGTAAATTATTTTGCCTCTTAATAAGCTGGTTTATTGGGTTTTTTAGTTGTAGCCACCGCATAAGAAGGTGAAGTTGAGTAAGGATACTTCTTCTCGAGGCACTCCTGGCATGTTTGTTGCTAGTAGTTTTATACGCGACCACTGAATAGTGATGTTAACTACTTTTGGTTCTTTGTCTGGACACCAACCTATTATGTTTGCTAAATTGATGGCTATTCTTGAGGGTTTGGATATTGCTACTCAATTTGGATTTTTTGTCTTAAGATGGAGTCTAATAAGCAACTATGGTTTCTTGGGTTATTTTTCATGGCTCCATACAATGGGATTTTGCTTATCTCCTTGGTAGGATTCGATCATAATCAGGCATGTTTTCAGGAGGCTATATTTTTTTCTTGTTGGAACAAGAAAACCTTTGGTCAAAATCATGACTTATAATGCAGGAACATTCATGTTGTATCACCAAGAATTAATTAATGAATTATGTGGAAGTGTACTTGAATTCATAATGATGAATTGTTCTCCAAGGATATGTGGTTAGTCTTCCAGATCTACACGTTCTCTTAGAGAATCCTTTAAGTTTTTTACTGCTCTCTCTCTGATGATGGGATGTCAATAAAGAATAAAAAAATACGTGTGACCTGGGGATCATAACCACTTAGATAGACAATTTTTTTCTGTTGCCATTAAGTATTCCTAATTTTGCCCATCATAGAATTAGAATATCATTTAATCTCTACACATTAAAAGCTCACATCCTATTAGATACATTAAAGCTCATAATACTGAAAACCTTAATAGATCACTTTTAATTGGGCTTAACCTTATATGGCAGTTTACAATATATAATTATGAACATATAAACCCAATGTTGGATTAAGGATCCAATAATATTGGATTAAAAAATCCAACATTGCTAATTTCATGGCCAGCTCGGCCTGTACTCATCAGACTCGTCAACGTTTTCTTAGCATTATGAACCTTTCAAGTGGTTTCTATAATTCTATGGCATTCTTCAATTGGATGCTCTTTGGATCCCATATGTTCAACGTTGATTTCACCTTAATTGGCCTTTTTTAGGGAACTTTCCGCTATATTGCTTGTTAATCATGCTTTTGTTAGGAGGTTTTGGTTTATATCCTCCTCTTTTTGTTTTTTTTAACTGATTTATATAACAAGTAGGTAGGAGCAGGCCTAAACCCCCAGCTTCTTGGTGGTTTTTCAAAAAAAAAAAAACTTAACTAGAATTAAAAGAGATGTGTAACCAAAATAGATATATATATATATATCTCCACAATAGAGTGTTCCATGAAATTAATATGTATTTTTTTCTATTCTTAATTTTTAGGGTTAAATTGGTAATTAAATTTTTCTTTTTTTTAGTATCCAAAAAAGGAAATATTATTGTAAGAGAGTAATATTATAAAACTAAGCAAAAAGGAATAAAAAGTGAGAGCAAATGTGTCAACAATTTAATGATAAAGATGTTTTAAGGTATTTTTAAAATTATAGGGACTAAATAAGAACTAACCTCAAAATATAAAGGATTAAATGAGCTTTTAGCCTTTTTATATATTGATTTTAATAATTGTTTGGAATATGATTGCAGTTACAACATACAACTAATTAATTTAAATTTTTTTAATTTGGTTCTTTTGATTAGTTAATTTATTCCATTTTTTCTCTGTAATTTATTTCAATCCTCAATCCATTTTTTGTACTATATAAACCTCCAATATGATTAGATAGAATTATAATAATGTACATTCTATGAAGTGATTCTGATGCTTTTTTTAAAAAATTTAAAATTTCATCTCTAATTTTTTTCCTTGTTGGCAAGGATCACAAAAATGAATAATTTGATTTTCATTAAGTTTTAAAAAAGAATTACAATGCTGTTGTGGATTCCCCATCTTTTCATGTAAAAGAGTTGTTTCATGGCTTTTTCAGTTTTTTAGTTTTTCTTCACCATAGAGTTCGCTTCAGCACTTTGTCCTTCACAACTAAAGAATCACGATAAAATTTCTATAGATCATTTTTTTTTATTAATGTGAGCAATAGAATGAATGATTTTAAGTAAAATTGAGAACTGTTATCACCTACAAAATTAACTTTTCACCTTCCTTGATTTCTTAGATCTTATGTGCAAGTCAACCACTTTTAATTTTTTTAGTTCCCATTAGTTATAGTTGTTTTATAATAAACATTTTGATCTATCTACACAACCTTTCTTTTTATTTTTTTTAATTAAATCTATTTTTTTTATTAGTTCCCATTAGTTATAGTTGTTCTATAATAAACATTTTGATCTATCTACACAACCTTTCTATTTATTTTTTTAATTAAATCTATTTTGAAACTTTGATCTTTCCTACATGTTCAACCACTGCCTGTCACACTCTATTAGAATTATTAAGCCATTTAGATGAAGAGAAAATAAATAAGAAGAAATCTAGATTAATTTGGAAATCTTATTAAATATGAATCTAGCTTATAAATTGAATTAATAACAACTCTATTTATAGATGCTTACAATTGCAACTAGTTTCAATATAATAACAGAATCTGAACAAATTCAATCTTTTTAGTAAATTACAAATTACCGACTATTATTTAGTTACACTAAATACTCTAAACTACATCAGATACTGTAAGCTAGTTACTCTTATTCTTACCATTTGTACACCTGAAAATCATCATCATTTGATTAGTCTTCTTCAATTTGTTTAACAACTGCATTAAGCTTGTAAAACCAGCATATCATAATATCTCAACATCCCCAACAAGCGCAACCTGGCAAAACAAGGTTAAGCTTGGTGCATAAGTGATGAAAAGGATGATAAGATAAAGTCTTAGTAAGAATGTCAGCTATTTTGATTGAGCTCGGAACATAGCACGCCCGAAGACTCTGATTAACAACTTTTTTCCCTTAGAAAATGAACATTAAGATCAATATGCTCGGTACATGATGAAACTTAGGATTGCTGGATAAAGCAATTGCACTTTGGTTGTCGCCCTAAAGAATAAGGGTTGAAGTAAGGGAAATACCAAGTTCAGTTAGTAAGGATTTGATTGATAAAACCTCAAAAGTAGCCATTGCTAGGGTGTTGTACTCTTATTTAGTACTGGTCCTAGAGACCATTGCTTGCTTCTTAGAACACCATGAAACCAGATTGGGACCAAAGAAAACACAATATCCAACTATAGACCTTGTTGTCATCTCTGTACCCAATTTGTATCACTAAAGCAATCAATGTGCAATATACTATAATTATAGAATTGTAAGTCCATATGTAAAACACCCCTTAGATATATAAGGATTCTTTTACATGTCTGCAAATGATTGATGGTTGGAGCAACTAAGAACTTAATTTGTTCACTAAAAACCTACTTCGGCCTAGTTAACATTGCACATTGCTTTTACACAAAGTAACAAAATCAAAAGGCATAGCATTAGTTTTTGTGAAAGGAATACTTCCGGTCATAGAAGTTGAGGGAGTACAAATAGTGCTTTTACACAAAGCAACATAATCTTGTATTTGGTCTGTGAAAAATAGAGACCAAACTTGTTTTTAGCAACTTGAATTCCAAAGAAGTTGTTAAACTCTCCAAGGTCTTTGAGAGCAAAAGTTGACTGAACTTGAGAGATAAGCTACTTTATCAAATGTGAACTTGAGCTTGTCACAATGATATCATCTATATACGCAAAACAAGCAAGAGATGACCATGAAACCTTTTAAAAAGAGAGAAGTATCTAACTTTGAGTTTTCAAAGCATGTTGAAGTGTCAAGATTTGTTTGAGTCTGTCAAACCAAACTTTGGGGGCCTATTAAAGGCCATACAATGCCTCTCGAAGCTTGCATACATGATTAGACATAGATTGATTCATAAAGTTCTCTTGCTGATGCATATAAACTTCTTCTATTAGATAACCATTAAGAAAAACATTGTTAATGTCAACTAGCATTAGGGGCCATTGATTCATAATAGCTAAGCTAAAAATGACTTATTATGGAGGCCTTAACAACTGGACTAAAATCTTATTATAGTCAATTCCTTAAGTTTGATAGAATTTTTTTTGCTACTAGTCTAGCCTTATACCTAGGAACACCGCCATTAGGGTCATATTTGATTATGAAAACCCACTTGTTGCCAATTATTTTAATAGAGTGCGTATGTTGAACTAGGGTTCAAGTGTGATTGTCCAGCAATACTTGAAATTCTATTTTCATGGCTTGAAACCATTGAGGATCAGCCAAGGCTTCTGAAATTGAATAAGGTTCAGTTTATTTGGGTGAACAAATTGTTATATGGTGTTAAGGATTGAGTTGGTATTTCAAATTACCAAATATGGTATAGTAATAAGCTCATAAAGAAGAGGCTCATGCGCACGAAACCAAACCCAAAAGAGGACCTCATTCTGGCAATCTATTAATTAAGCCCTCGCGCCCAATAACTATGATATAGGGGGACCCCCCTGCAAAGTTCCATGTATGTGCACGGGCTTGCCCACTTTTTATGGGTTTATCGTTTACTTTAATTATTTTTAATTTGAATTATATTGAGAATTTGATTCCTAATCAAATTAGGATTTATTTTAATTCCTTGTATAATTATAGTTCGTATTTACAAGGGCTAGAGAGTATCTATATAAAAAGCCAATTGCACCATACAATTGTTATCTTAAAAATTGCTTCGCTCTCTTTTCTGTGTTGTTTTCGATCTTCTTTGTCGTTATCAGTTTTGTTGTTCTAAACGATGATGTTGAATACAGGTTCGCAATAGGAGTTATTGTATCCTAGAGATCAAACCACCTTTGTTCGTCCTTCTTGCACCGAGATATTATATCTTAAGGCGCAGAATTTGGTATTAAGGACAGTGCTCACGCACGCCTTGATTGTCTCGTTGAATTTGTCCAATTTTTACTAGTTTACTATCATTGTTTTTCTAACAATCTTCAAATCAATTCATGAGTGATCTTCCACCCCCATCGGTTGTTGCTGATCTTCGATCTTCGTTGATTGCTGGACTTCCTACCCTCACAGCTTCTGCACTACTTGATCTTTCTGCTTTTGTCGTTATCAATACCAAAAGCTTGTTGAATACCACAATTATCTTTCTACTTATGACTGTAAAATTGATCACCATTTGTTGCAGAAAAGCTAACTTGTGTTAGTACATGATACCCTTTAGATATGTAGTCACCATGAATAATTGAAGAAACAACTCCAATATCAATTAATGCAGTGAGAGCAATCTACTTACTGTCTGATAGTTGGAGGATGACCTTAACATATGGTTTGAATGTTGGTGCTGACTGAATTATGAGATCAATATTGTTCTTCAAAGAACGTAAGGAATTTTTCATCATCTGAAGATTCTTCTGACTTATTTGATTCAATTGTTGCATCAAACTCTTAAGATTGCAAGTCAATTGCAAGTAATGCCTGATTAAGATCGTCAGACCATGTGTAGTAGTCATCATCAAATTCTTGATCTTCAATTAACTGGAGTAATTTAGTTGGGATCCGCTTTTTGGATTTGTATTGCTTTGCATAATATCCTTTTTTTCCACAAATAAAACACTTGTCTAACTTTCTTTGGAACTTCTGTCTTTTCACAAAGCGACACTTCTTGCTTTTATTTAGTTTCTAGGCCTTCCTTTTCTTGTTGTGGATCTTTTTGGAATAAGAACATGAGTTGCCTCAGTAATGGCATCCAAATTTGTTGGGTTTGTCATTGCAATATTTGGATAGAGAGATTTTCTCTATCTGCTTCATGTGCTTCTTGAGATCTTAGTTTCTGCAATGATTCTGGATCAGTTCAGTAGCCATTTAATACAATTATGCCAATCCAAAGTTTGTTAAATCTGTAATGGCTTCAACTTTGAACTTGGTTTCAAGTATTTCTGCTACTGGTCCTGGCATGTTAAGGAAAAATGTTCAATGAATTGTGTATGTGGGCTTTTGGAAGAGAAAGTAAAGTCTTTCTTACTCCATGTAATACTCTTCAAGCTATTAGACATCACAACACTTATTCTGAAGGAATTGTTTTTCCATCAGTTGTACTTCTCTTGCTCTAATACTCATGAAATCCAGTGTAAGATTATTTAGGACAGCACCACAAGGATCATCTTGACTCAACATATGTTCTCTTTGGGTTAGCGTTAAAATTTTGGACCACCATCTTCTCAAAAATCTAGTAAAACACGCTATTAGTCGCTGCATGGCAGCTTATTTAGATAGTTATGGTGTCCGTTGGCATTCTCCTTCATATCAAGCCATCATTTGTAGGCTTGATAATATCAATATTCCAGAAAGTTTTGCCCATAGGAGCGTGTGAGATTTGCACTCGTGTTTCCCATTCTTGGCCTTATTCCTCTTGTATGCCCTCTGGCTGTTCTTGCTAAGGCTTTCTTTCTTGGGGTCTGCTGATGAAGTTACTCCTGAGTGTTGGCCTGCTTTAAATATAGATGGCCGGGAGAATCTCCTCATTGTGTCCACATATGTTGGATTAGCAAGGAAAAAGGGTCTTCCTTCCATCATGATTGATCTTCTAGAGGAATGAGAGAATTCAATTGTTCGGCTAGATCTAAATGAACTATCTGAATCTTCAGTTTCCTATTTTGTAGCCATAACTAGTCGTGGTTGTACTTGTGGCATCTTACAGCTTTCTCCAGAATGCTTTGGTGTTGTTATCAATGGAGCTCTCTTCCCATACATGAGCTGGTTTGGAAGGCTTGTCGTTTTTCCAGGACTTTTCTTTTTGTTGTTGCCTTTTATAGTACTCTCGATAGCATCGTAAAGTCCTCATTCTTTCTTTATCATTGTCTGCTCATGTCTTTGCAAACATTGTTATCTTTATGGGTTGGTTATGCCATTCTGATAGTTGTTTTCTTGTGAATCTCTAGGCTTTTTTAGTCTTCTTGATTTGCTTTTGTATCTCTTGTACTTGGATTGCCAATTACTATTGTTGAGCAATAATTTCTTCTAATCCTTTATTTTGTTCTGAAGCATTGATATTGCTCCAATTAATAGCCTTTTTTATGGGTCTGAATTCTGTTGGATCTGCTTTCTGGATTATCCATTTGACTGCAACATAATCATCAGATACTCTCATCAGAGACTCTTCTCTAGTTTCTGGAACATTGATTACACCAATAAATCTAGCTGAACAGGATCTCCGTGGCATGTGCGCGTAGGACATCGGATACCGTCATTCAATCTGGCATCTTTTACATGGATATACTGGCTTGGCTTCCTCAGGAAAGGAAATTGATATTCTACCATCTTTTAGCCTGTCTACGTTTGGCGTTTCATGGACTTGCAAGGGCTTATTGTTATGCTCATATTCATTTATCCATTGTGGCATGCTCAATTGGTTTTGTTTGAAAGTTTTGGGTTGAATGATTCTTCCTTCTCCAGTAGTAAATCCGACGATAGGAATGTTATTATGGCTCATAGAAAACATGTGGGCTTGGACTTTATAGGTCATCGTATGGTAAATTGCAAGGGCTAATTCATCTTATTTCATAGTTAACCTATTTATTTGGACTAAGACTTTTATGATTTCTAGGAGATTAGTTTGTGTAGGACTAGGATAAAGTTTGGTTCTACCCGGACAACTACATGCCCTTGATTGAGTCCCATCCCAACTGTTGAAATCAAAGCTTTTTCAAAAGTTTGCCATCTTATATCAAGAATGGTAAGAAAACAAGTGACTCATAGACTTGCAAGGGCTTCTTGTTTTGTTCATATTCATTTATCCATTGTGGTGGGAAGCTTAAGGGCATCATCAATCTATATCAGAAAAAAATTCTGATATAGGTTTGTACACTTCATCTATTTTATGTTGAAATTTTGGTGGAGCATTCTTTAGTTCAAATGGCATTTTTTTTCTTCACTTATAACTCTTCAAGAGAAGACCTACTACTTGGAATAGACTTCTTGAGTCTCATTGCTCCATTCACTTTCTATCCATAAGGATTCGGTTATACACTTACTAGTCCCGTCGATCAACAACCCCATTCTTTTATGATTCCATGGGTTAAGCAACGATCCAGTTTTGGAAGGGATGATAAGAGGAAAATCTAAAAATCTTCAGTCCAGAAGTTTGAAATCCAGCACAAAGAACTCCTACAGTGTTATGCAGACATTCCATATAAGCTATGGTCTAAAGAAAAATACTTTGTCTCACTCCCATATAAGGAAGGATGGACTATGCCTCATCATACAGCCTCTCTTCGAGAGATGCCTCATGACGGTCTGGCCATTCTTCTCCAGACTGTGCCCACCATGCTAAGTCTTCTTCTGGTTATTTTCATCAATAACATGATAGAAGTCTAAATTAGGTTGGAAATATATACATATATATATCAACTTCCCTTTGCATCAATAGCAAGGATTAACTCTATATAGAGTTACATCACTTCACTTAATTGTTTATATTTATTTTTTTATCATTTAAAAATAATAATGATATATTAATACAAAATGTGTATCTTAGTTAATGTGATATTATCTAATAAGCTCAAGTAATAATTAATTATAAGATTTATCATTTTCAATTTTAAACAGTTAATTTCTGTTGGTGTCACGTAAGTTTGGATATAAAATTTGTATCTCTAAAGTATATCAACATTACTCTAGTGAAAAATATGAACAAATAAATAAATAAATAGATAAAATAGACAGTACGTTGAAGGGTAATTTAGACTTTTCGTATAAATTTAGGCTACATTTCAGATTTTCATTCCGATTCAAATTTTTGAAGAAACCAAAGCCAGAACGAGATAGCATTCGTTCGCAAAAGAAAAACAAACATGTCGGGGTTGACTATAGCGAGGCTCCAACTCTTTCATTATCCGTCTTCCACCGTTAGAACCACCGTTATTTCATCAAAACTCCATCACTCTTTCCCCTCGTCCAATCGCTATCGTCCACGTACCCTCCACAATTTCAGAACAAGCGGGATTGCGCAAAGTTCTTCTTCTTCTTCGATAGTTGGGGATCTTCTTGACTATCTCAACGAATCTTGGACTCCATTCCACGCTACCGGTGTGTTACACTAAAACGCTGTCGTTTTTTCGTCAATCTAACTGAATTTTAATGATGTCTTTGTAATTTATTTGATTTGTTTCCTTTTGCAGCTGAAGCGAAACGATTGCTAATCGATGCCGGATTTGAATTGTTGAATGAGAATGATGAGTGGGAGCTTAAGCCTGGTGGAAGATACTTCTTTACTAGGAACATGTCTTGTTTGGTTGCTTTCGCTGTTGGACAAAAGTAATTAAGATGCTTTAAAGTATTTTTTATGTGAAAGCTCTGAAAGTGCTTCCTTGAAAAGTGCTTTCTAACTAGCATTTAGAATGATTACGTTATCCATTGTGTCTCCAGAAAGTACTCCTCCATGTGATATATTTTTTATTTTGATTAAGCACTTCTTTTTTGTGATATAGCTCGCGAGAGATGCTATCTTCAAAAGCGCTTTCTAATGCTTTTACGTAAACTGCTTTCAAGTTTTTTTATAGGACATGTTTTGAAGTGATTTATACCAAAGCACTCCCAAACACACTTTGAATCTGTTTTTCACTGTGGGTAAGTGTTTATATGTTTTAATGGTACTTTCTCTTCTTTTGTGCAGGTATAGTGTCGGTAATGGTTTTCACATTATTGCGGCACACACTGATAGCCCGTGTCTCAAACTTAAACCAGAGTCTGCGTCATCAAAATCTGGTTATTTGATGGTGAATGTACAGACTTATGGAGGTGGTTTATGGCATACATGGTTTGATAGGGACTTAACTGTTGCAGGAAGGGTTATAGTGAGAGGTAGTGATGGTTCGTTTTTGCACAAGCTTGTCAAAGTTAAAAGACCTTTACTAAGAGTACCCACATTGGCTATTCATCTTGACCGGTGAGTTGCTGCTCCCTAATCTTCATAGAAACTACACTTTGAGCATTACTTGTTGATTTCAATTGATATCTCTGTTTTTCAGTTGGCTGCAATTAATTCTTTTAACAGTTTGTTGCTGCTTCCTTATTTTTCATAGAAATTATATTTTGAGCATTATATATTGATTTTAATTTATATGTATCAATGAGTTGGTTGGCTGCAATCAATTCTTTAAGATTCATTCAATGTACAATATGTAAAAATAATAGAGAGAATGAATTTTTCTGTTGATAGTTGTGTTATAGTTGTTGTGACCATTTCCTCGACCTTGGTTGGCTGCAATCAATTGTTTAAGATTAATTCAATATAAAATGAACAAAATATAAAATAATAAGATTTTCTATCGATAGAGGATGGTTAAGTTTCTTCTGTTCAGCAGTGAGGAAGATACAAAATAGTAAAGAAGTGAAGAGAATGATCAAATTACTGGGTGAACTTGGTTTTGGAAGTTTGAGACATCTTGTCAGGAGTTGGTGAAATGACTTACCAACTCATGTTCAAATTTACTACTTTTCTGTTGTGCCATATTCTATCATTGTAGTTCAGAACTTGATTCATTAAATGGCTTTATGTTTGTACATGGAGTTTATGTTAGGCTTGCCAATGATCTTAAACAACTTTGGATCTGTTTCGGTATTAGAACCTAGGTAGCTTCAAGAGGAGCTACAGGGAGTGTTTATTCTTTGATCAATACTCCTGTTGGATTTACTATTGGGATTTTATAATGCATTTGTAGTTTAATATTTTTATAATTGGCGATTCTGCTATTGGTGTTGGTACAGCACTACAACTTCATGATATCCAGTGAAAGTTTTTTGCTTTCATCTCATGGACTGGTATTCATACACTCGTTTATGTAAGTAAGTTGTTTCTATTTTGGTTGTTTAGCACAGTACTGTGAACAAGGATGGATTCAAACCAAATCTGGAGACTCAGCTAATCCCACTACTTGCAACCAAATCAGAGGAAACATCTGTAGAGCCAAAAGAGAAAAGCAGTACATCATCTTCTAAAGTTACTCACCATCCACAGCTTATGCAGGTATCCTTTTAAATGTTTTACTGTCATATAGGAAGTAAAGTGAGTAATAATGATAAGATAGTGGAGGATAGATCTTTAGGTGGTTGAAATTGAGCTTTCCCTTTCAGTTTTACTTTTTTGGTGCATCTATGATAGGAAACAGAGGCAGCTAATGGTGATAAGTTATAGTTGAAACTTTTTTGACAAAACTATTGACTTTTTAGTAATTTAATATCCTATGGTATCTAAAATGCAATCATGAAGATTCTTCAGACAAAATTAAGATGGATTTATTTTTTGTGTGCATGAGCACCTGTCTTTAAATGATCTCAAACATTCAATCTATTTCCTGTTATTTTTAAACCTATACAATTGGACCTTCGAGATCAGTGTTTTTATTCTGTACGGATCTGTAAAATGTACTGCTGTCTTGATGGTAGACTGGTGTTATGAGTTTTCTATTGGATATCAAAGATTTTCTAAAATTGTAATTATTAGCCGAACTACTTGTTTGATCCATTGCTGTTGCTTATCTGAAATTGGATGCTATTGGTGATATAGTTGGGGTATTGGTTTAAAATTTATTTGCTACATCTATTTTTAGATTTTGTCGCAAGAGCTGGGTTGTGGCGCCAATGACATAGCGAGTATTGAGCTGAATATTTGTGATACCCAACCTAGCTGCCTTGGAGGCGCAAACAATGAATTCATATTTTCTGGAAGACTAGACAATCTTGCTTCAAGTTATTGTGGTTTGAGAGCTCTGATTGATTCATGTGTGTCACCTAGCAACTTATCAAGTGAACATGCTATTCGGATGGTTGCTTTATTTGACAATGAAGAGGTAAATTTGTTTCCACAATTTGTAACCATACATAAAATAGAGCATTTTTCGTTCCTTGGATGCTTATTCAGAGAATGTTCTATCTTTCTGCTTATTCTTCTGAAAAAAATAGTCTGGATAATTAGATATTAAATATGTAGATGCTTCAGGATTATCCTCAGTCTATGAAGCATCTATGCTTGACATGATTTTGATCAAGGCAAGTTTGTAATTTTAGAAACTATTAATTGTAAGAGCAATCAAGCATTAATGTTATTTCCTTTGCTGCTTTGTCCTTTGGAGATTATTGTTATGTGTTCCAGCTAGATAGAAGGTTGAAATATGTGTTCTAAACAGTTTCCGCACATTTATAGTAGTTATCTTAATGGTAACAGAAGATGAATGGTTGACTGGCCACTAGTTTTTTTCTTGGGAATGTCATTATCATTCTTAAGTTGGGTGATAAAGCAGATGTTTGTTTCTGCTCTTGCATTGATTCAAGTTCTATTCGGCATTGTTTCTATTGTTAATGTTGAAAATCTTTTATATGCAGCTTCCCTATGTGGATTGGCTGGTATACGAAAGTTATTTCTGAATTTTAACTCCTATTGCACAGGTGGGCTCAGATTCATATCAAGGAGCTGGTGCACCAACAATGTTTCAAGCTATAAGACGCATTGTTGGTTCCTTAGCTCATGAGCATGTTAGTGAGACATCTTTTGAGTGCACAATTCGCCAGTCTTTTCTTGGTAAGCTTTAAGGCACATTTTGATTATGGTGTACTTGGATCTATAATTTATCTATTCTCATTAGTGTTGTAATATTACTTACATCAAGTGTTTCTTTGATTTTTTGCTTAGAAATTAATTTTTTTTACTAATTCTACTAAATATCTCTGCTTCTTCTGTGATATTAACTTTCATTTGTTTGTCTTTTATTATTCTAATTTTAAGATACTGCATTTTTCCTTTTTTCCTGAAGTACAACCGGATATGAAAATAAAATTATAACACAGATACCCGGTGCTAAACATTCAGACATCCAAACCTAGAATATGTTCCATGTTAATGCTCGTTTACATATCAATTCTGCAATTTCTTAATCAACATGACCATTAATCCTTTTTTCTGTGGCGTTGTCTATGTGTAGTATCTGCTGACATGGCCCATGGAGTTCACCCAAATTTCAGTGAGAAGCATGAAGAACACCATCGGCCAGAAATGCAAAAAGGTCTTGTCATCAAGCACAATGCAAATCAGCGTTATGCTACTAGTGGGGTGACAGCTTTTCTTTTTAAAGAGATAGCAAAACTCCATAACCTTCCAACTCAGGTAACAGCCATTTTTGAGTCATTATAGCAAGGAGTAGGAAAATAAATTCAGTTTAATTGCTTGCTTTCACCAGTTTTCGACATAATTATGAAAAATCGTCTTTTAGGCACCTTATCACTACACAACAAAAAAGTACCATTTTTCAAAATTATACGGTCTCATCACAATGATTCGTGGTCCATCGTCAAACAGTTGTTCGTGAAAAATGAATTCTGACCTTTGTTTAAAAAAGGGATATTATCATTTTCCCACCAAAGGTATTCTGACACATCATGTCAGTACCACGGTTTGGTAAAACTATCAATTTACCACCAAACGTTTACACTGTTAGCATTTTTCCACCATTCCGTTAAAACTCAGTTAATATGTAATAGAAAATTCATAAAAGGTTAATTTTACCCCTGGAGCATAAAAGACCATGTAATTAACTTTTTATGAATTTTGTAATTAAATCATCATTTGTTGTTCTTCCTTCTTAAAGGATAAAAATTACCCTTTATAAATTTTGTAAAATTGACTGTGTGATGCTAGGTACTTCATAAATTGATTTAATTTATTTAATTTTTAAAGGGCAAATTTATTTATTAATCGACGAGCTAAAGACAATTTATTCTACTACTAAAAATCAATTTATGAAAGGAAAAAAAATGTGCAAAAGAAGCAATTTAATCTTTGATATGATGATAATAATTTTACACAAAAAATTAAATAAATAAATTTTTCCTTTAAAAATTAAATAAATTAAATTAATTTATGAAGTACCTAACACCACACGGTCAATTTTACAAAATTTATAAAGGATAATTTTTGTCCTTTAAGAAAGAAGAACAACAAATGATGATTTAATTACAAAATTCGTAAAAGGTTAATTACATGGTCTTTTATGCTCCAGGGGTAAAATTGACCTTTTAAAAATTTTCCGTTACATATTAACTGAGTTTTAACGGAATGTGAGAAAATGCTAACAGTTTAAATGTTTGGTGGTAAATTGGTATCAGAGCCACACCCAAAGCCGAGGTGGTATCATTAGTAATTTGACTAGTCTTATTTGATCTCCTAGAAGAGGATTCACTCACCATGGAAACAAACACATCTTCAGCTGCTACATTATCTTCATCTCCTATTTCTCTTTCTTCTACCCTCTCTCTTCCCCAATCATGCTCTAAACACATAGCCTCCAAAATTGAAAATCTTGTGGAATATTCTTATATTCCAGAATCTGCTCAAGTCACTGAGTCCCAGTTTCCCCTCATGAGTCCATACAATCTCTACAAACAGAAAACATCTTTCACCCGCAGTATTCGAACTCTCATCTCTACCAAAAGACCACTTCCAAAAGAATATGTTCAGTCTTCTAGATTGGATCAGTGTGCTTTACAAGCCTCCCAAAGTGAACAATATGTCATTATGGAAATACCTTCCGATCTCATCGCCAACTGGAAACGAGAAGGCTACACACACCTCCATCTTGGTGGTGTACGGTTAATCCTCACTCTTCATGGTCGAAAAGGCTTACCTGTTACAGCTAGGATTGCTCTCCTAGATACCAGGTTTAAAGAATACCAACATGCTGTTATAGGAACTGTTCTGACAACCCTCATGCTGGCAGTGTCCTATTAACCTTTTACCCCAACTTCAACCTCTCTCTTAAGGATCCCAATCTTCCAACAACTCTTAAAGTCCAGATTCAGCTCCAAGGAGCAGAACAAACACCCACGTCCAAGATTGCAACCCTCCATCACCAAATAGTGTATCGATTACAAAATCATGCATTAGATCTTCCTACACCAAACACAACCTCTGATGCTTTGATGATATTGGCAGATACAGATAAAATTCCAACCATCATCCAAATCCCCAAGCAAATTCCAAAACAAGACCTGCTCAAACTCATGCCTCTTGAATGGCTAACCAACTATGAGCACTTTCACCAAAATTCTGAACCAGTCCAAACCACAGAAGCCATATTTACCAGACGTCCAAATGGCCAAGTCCAACTGACTTTTCAAACTCCTGACGCCTAGCCCATTTCAGACGTTCCACGGCTTTCTTATACTGCTATGATCACAGCAGTTCAAACTGGCCAAGAAAAGAACCTTCCTATTCATGATTTTTCATCAGACGGGTATCCGGTATATCCTGCTAAACTTAATGGTCACTTTCTATGGGATGTTTCTGAAGCCCATATGTGCAACCTAGATTGTCCTTGTTTGGATGATACGGATGTTGATGAAGAATTGGAAGTCATGCGGAGAAAGAAAAAGAAGAAGAAAAAACCTTCTTCTCCTCCACCATCTTGCAAATCCTTCCTTCCACAACCTCCACCGGATCCCAAACCTCCTGTTCACCCAATCAGGTCCTGCCTCATGTTTTCAAGTCACTCCTATGAAGACTCCTTTCCCCCCCTTGAAAAACAAACAGATCCACAAACCCGTGTTACCTCCAAACCTTTTGTTCAATCTCCAACTACAGCCTCCGGGCAACCTGAAGAACCAAAACAATATGAAGTTGTTTTGACTTTGCAAACCAAAAATGCCAATGCTCAAAATCATTCTCTTCAACAACTCGGTAAGAAAATTGACCGTGTTGCCACTCAAGTCTCCCAGACTGAAACCAAAGTTGATTCCATCAGCAGTCGTTTAGATCAGATGTATATCCATCTCCAAGATCGGGTTTCTGAACTAGACACCGATCTCAGACGAATGATAAGCAATCATATCTGGGGTCCAGAGTTTAACCAAAAAAAAGTCGAAATTAGAAAACTCAAAGCTGAACTATCCAGGATTAATGCTGAAAAGATTCGACCTTCTCTTTTTACCCAACCTCAACCTACACCAGTATCTCCTCCAATCTTTGACTCTTTTGCACCTTTCTATACACCATCCTGAGCTCAACAACCTGTTTATAATCAGCCCTTTGGCTTCTCTCGCCTTCAACCGACTCCTCAGCCATCTTCACCCAAAAAACCACGATCTAAATTCAAACTCTCCGAACCACATCCCAAAGTCACGCCATCTTCCTCTACTTCCACAATTCCAGAAGAATCCCCACAAGCCCATCCTAAAAAAGATAAAAGCCCAATGGACCAATTTCATTATCATATTGTCCGGCCTCAACCTTCAGATTCCTCTGACTCTTCTAAGCCTGAAACACCAACTTCGTCATCCTCCTCTTATGACTCCTCCAATGCCTCCACTGATTCTGAGTCTGAATATGCTGACATTACAGGCATATTGATGGCCACTGAAACTGCCGACCCAAGTGCCTCTACTTCAACACCTATTGTCGAAGACGACCCTCCTGACCAAGCCTCTCAAACAGACCCAGTACCACCACCAGTCCATGAACACTCAACCAAACCATCTTCAGCATCTTGGTTTACATTTGATGACATCCCCCGTCACAAATGGGCAGCTCGACTTCAAGAATTTGCTGCTTGGATTGATCTCCAAGGTACCAAGCCCAATGCTCAATCTCATGCCGTTCTTCGTGAATTCATGGCCCGTTCTACGGGCTCTTTACGAGACTGGCTAGAGAGCTTAGGAGAATATAAACAGCTCCAATTCATGGAAGCTCCGGTTGGTACAGCCCTCCATATTATCATTGAGCAATTTTTGGGTGAACAAGTACACTTCTTGTCATCTTTACACTCTATCTTGAGGTGAGGCTTTCGACAAGCTTCAGAGAAGGGTTTTTTGTCTTCCATGAGATCTTTGAAGAATTCTTTCTGTTCACAGATCTTATCAAGGGATAACAGGGCCATTTAAAAAATCTTTCCCAGAGAGATATCAGCTATGCTCATATTTTCTGTCTGGAGGAATTGCTCATGGATAATATGGAGGGCTGTACCAACCGGAGCTTCCATGAATTGGAGCTGTTTATATTCTCCTAAGCTCTCTGACCAGTCTCGTAAAAAACCTGTGGAACGGGCCATGAATTCACGAAGAACGGCATGAGATTGAGCATTGGGCTTGGTACTTTGGAGATCAATCCAAGCAGCAAATTCTTGAAGTCGGGCTGCCCATTTGTGACGGGGGATGTCATCAAATGTAAACCAAGATGCTGAAGATGGTTTGGTTGAGTGTTCATGGACTGGTGGTGGTACTGGGTCTGTTTGAGAGGCTTGGTCAGGAGGGTCGTCTTCGACAATAGGTGTTGAAGTAGAGGCACTTGGGTCGGCAGTTTCAGTGGCCATCAATATGCCTGTAATGTCAGCATATTCAGACTCAGAATCAGTGGAGGCATTGGAGGAGTCATAAGAGGAGGATGACGAAGTTGGTGTTTCAGGCTTAGAAGAGTCAGAGGAATCTGAAGGTTGAGGCCGGACAATATGATAATGAAATTGGTCCATTGGGCTTTTATCTTTTTTAGGATGGGCTTGTGGGGATTCTTCTGGAATTGTGGAAGTAGAGGAAGATGGCGTGACTTTGGGATGTGGTTCGGAGAGTTTGAATTTAGATCGTGGTTTTTTGGGTGAAGATGGCTGAGGAGTCGGTTGAAGGCGAGAGAAGCCAAAGGGCTGATTATAAACAGGTTGTTGAGCTCAGGATGGTGTATAGAAAGGTGCAAAAGAGTCAAAGATTGGAGGAGATACTGGTGTAGGTTGAGGTTGGGTAAAAAGAGAAGGTCGAATCTTTTCAGCATTAATCCTGGATAGTTCAGCTTTGAGTTTTCTAATTTCGACTTTTTTTTGGTTAAACTCTGGACCCCAGATATGATTGCTTATCATTCGTCTGAGATCGGTGTCTAGTTCAGAAACCCGATCTTGGAGATGGATATACATCTGATCTAAACGACTGCTGATGGAATCAACTTTGGTTTCAGTCTGGGAGACTTGAGTGGCAACACGGTCAATTTTCTTACCGAGTTGTTGAAGAGAATGATTTTGAGCATTGGCATTTTTGGTTTGCAAAGTCAAAACAACTTCATATTGTTTTGGTTCTTCAGGTTGCCCGGAGGCTGTAGTTGGAGATTGAACAAAAGGTTTGGAGGTAACACGGGTTTGTGGATCTGTTTGTTTTTCAAGGGGGGGAAAGGAGTCTTCATAGGAGTGACTTGAAAACATGAGGCAGGACCTGATTGGGTGAACAGGAGGTTTGGGATCCGGTGGAGGTTGTGGAAGGAAGGATTTGCAAGATGGTGGAGGAGAAGAAGGTTTTTTCTTCTTCTTTTTCTTTCTCCGCATGACTTCCAATTCTTCATCAACATCCGTATCATCCAAACAAGGACAATCTAGGTTGCACATATGGGCTTCAGAAACATCCCATAGAAAGTGACCATTAAGTTTAGCAGGATATACCGGATACCCGTCTGATGAAAAATCATGAATAGGAAGGTTCTTTTCTTGGCCAGTTTGAACTGCTGTGATCATAGCAGTATAAGAAAGCCGTGGAACGTCTGAAATGGGCTAGGCGTCAGGAGTTTGAAAAGTCAGTTGGACTTGGCCATTTGGACGTCTGGTAAATATGGCTTCTGTGGTTTGGACTGGTTCAGAATTTTGGTGAAAGTGCTCATAGTTGGTTAGCCATTCAAGAGGCATGAGTTTGAGCAGGTCTTGTTTTGGAATTTGCTTGGGGATTTGGATGATGGTTGGAATTTTATCTGTATCTGTATCTGCCAATATCATCAAAGCATCAGAGGTTGTGTTTGGTGTAGGAAGATCTAATGCATGATTTTGTAATCGATACACTATTTGGTGATGGAGGGTTGCAATCTTGGACGTGGGTGTTTGTTCTGCTCCTTGGAGCTGAATCTGGACTTTAAGAGTTGTTGGAAGATTGGGATCCTTAAGAGAGAGGTTGAAGTTGGGGTAAAAGGTTAATAGGACACTGCCAGCATGAAGGGTTGTCAGAACAGTTCCTATAACAGCATGTTGGTATTCTTTAAACCTGGTATCTAGGAGAGCAATCCTAGCTGTAACAGGTAAGCCTTTTCGACCATGAAGAGTGAGGATTAACCGTACACCACCAAGATGGAGGTGTGTGTAGCCTTCTCGTTTCCAGTTGGCGATGAGATCGGAAGGTATTTCCATAGTGACATATTGTTCACTTTGGGAGGCTTGTAAAGCACACTGATCCAATCTAGAAGACTGAACATATTCTTTTGGAAGTGGTCTTTTGGTAGAGATGAGAGTTCGAATACTGCGGGTGAAAGATGTTTTCTGTTTGTAGAGATTGTATGGACTCATGAGGGGAAACTGGGACTCAGTGACTTGAGCAGATTCTGGAATATAAGAATATTCCACAAGATTTTCAATTTTGGAGGCTATGCGTTTAGAGCATGATTGGGGAAGAGAGAGGGTAGAAGAAAGAGAAATAGGAGATGAAGATGATGTAGCAGCTGAAGATGTGTTTGTTTCCATGGTGAGTGAATCCTCTTCTAGGAGATCAAATAAGACTAGTCAAATTACTAATGATACCACCTCGGCTTTGGGTGTGGCTCTGATACCAGTGGGTTATGTGGTACGTGGCTTGTGATCTCTCAGTGTAGACCAGACTAACGCCCATTCGGGTTCGTCTCTGGAATTTACGTCGACAGTTTCCCGTCGATATTATATCTCTGGTGGAAAAATGATAATATCCCTTTAAAAAATAATAATAATTGAGCCCTTGAAAGCTAATGCAATAATCCAATTGGAAGTTAACCCAACTAATACATACAACTAGTGGTTTCCAAGTGACGTAGCTCTAGTTTCATCATTGAGCTTAAACAGTTATTTGTGAAAAATGAATTCTGACCTTTGTGATGTGCTCCCCCCCCCCCCCCCCCCCCCCCCCTTTTTTCTCTTTTTTAATTTTTATTAATTGAGCCCTGGGGTTCTTGGAGGTTAACCCAACTAATACATACAACTGCTGGTTTCCAAGTGACCTGGCTCTAGTTTCATCATTGAGCCATCCTAATGTATTTTAATCTTATACTCTTGGTCTAAATTTTGAGATAAAAGCTGTTACCAGCTGTTTAAAATTCAAATTTATGCTCTGAAGAGTGTTTGTAGTAGATTACATTGGAGTTATGCTACTAAGATAATTGACTGATATTCATGCTAACCATTTTCAAATACATACAATTGTCTCAGAACGAAAAGAAGGCTTGAAGGTATTATTATCCATCCTTGACAAGGGATTATATGTCTTAACAGGCATAAACAGTTTACATTTTGTAGTCAACTCTTTGGTGGTTTAACATTTCTGCACTTGAGTTGACAGAAATTTTAACCAAATTGTGTGGATGTTCAGTCATGATCATTGGTTAGGTCCTAAAGTCTGGACTAATCTATTTATAGAACTAGTGTACTAACCAATTGGATTTTTAGTTCATGTGCTATGAGCATATGAAGTTGATATATCTATTTTCACCATATGTTAGACACACACTATTGATAAAGATGTCTCTTATTGATAAACATAAATGATATAAAACAACTTGAAATATCAATGGTTTGCAAATCAAACTTTCCCTTCATGTGGAAAGAAATTTTTATAGTGTTATTGGACTGTAATATATGATACCTGTTTACACATTGTACATTTGTATTTTATAGCTTTTTATGTTGAAATATTTACTGCAGACTACATAACTTCCAAAATCTATACTTTTGTGTAGGAATTCGTTGTAAGAAATGACATGGGATGTGGATCCACAATAGGGCCCATACTTGCCTCTGGGGTTGGCATCCGTACTGTTGATTGTGGCATTGCTCAGCTTTCAATGCACAGGTATCTAAATTTTAATTACTTTGTCACTGATGCAGGGTTGGATGGAGTAACCAATCTACATAATTGTTCATGAGGTGACAAAATTTGCTGGGGTTTGGTCCAATCAACCTTTAGCATTTTTATGCTAAATAGAGAGACTAATAATATGTTAACTTCCTTCTGTTTTGCCACTTAAAAAGCAAGATTTTAAAATTAGTAAAAGCTGAAACTGTTCATACACATCGTGTGTAACCTATCTGTGACATAATAAGTAGGGTTTAATAAATTTATTCACTGCAACCTAGTCACATAATGGCCGTGTCTTACTGTCTTATTTGATAAACACGGGAGCAGACAAATCATGTTCCTTAGTGGCTTATATTTCATTGACTTGGGAGTCCAGCACTTTGTAACGATCTGTAATAATATAGAATCCAATCAGTATCTTTGCTAAAAAAACAATTTGTTGAGTTGCATTTTTTATTAGAACCATGATATGAAATGAAGCAAATTGCTATTTCTGTATCTATTTTTGTTGATTCTAGCTGACTGCTACTCTGAAGCATCTTTTAGTGTTCATAAAGCTAATGAATTTATCTCTTAATTCAACACTGCTATCTTTGTCTTCTATTTTTCTTCTTCTAAAAACAGACTTTTGCATTCTTGATTTGCAGCGTGAGAGAGATTTGTGGAACAGAGGATATAGACATTGCTTACAGACATTTCAAAGCTTTTTACGAAAGTTTTTCCAGCATAGACAAGAAGCTAATTGTGGATTTTTAATAAGTTTTTAATTGTGGTCATTTGGAATTAGTAATATTTTTCTTCATCATACTATCTATAGTTTAGAAATACATTGTGGAGCAGAGGATATAGACATTGGTTACAGACATTTCAAAGCTTTTTACAAAAGTTTTTCCAGCATAGACAAGAAGCTAATTGTGGATTTTTAATAAGTTTTTAATTGTGGTCATTTGGAATTAGTAATATTTTTCTTCATCATACTCTCTATAGTTTAGAAATACATTGTTGATCCTGAAAATGAAAATTTTTTTACCCAACATATGGATATTGGCTAAATTGAGAGGTTTGAAAAATCAGAAGTATCAATTTGATCAAGTTTTTCCTGAATCCATAGAATTTGAGGAGGAAGTGGAGCTAACATTCCGATCTGAGTTATGGTTTGATTTTGAATACCCTTTTGATAGTTTTTGCTTTAGCTCAGACAACAAAGCCTGATTCTCCTGGTTGAGCTGTTGAGCCTTCCTTCGCAGTTTCTCATTTTCTTGAATTATGTAGCAGTTCTGCAGGTATAGCTGTGTGTTTAGCTTGTCCATACTCACCTGAAATCACACACAGTATGTAGAGTTACCATTAAGAAGCTATATGATATTGTACCACAAAAGCTTAAAAGCAATACATGTACAAAGCCATCTTGTCTGCCTTTAAAACAGAAGAAATACAAACCTTGTGTCCTCGGTGAAGAGGATTCAAAAGTGAAAGCACAGCTTGTGAAAGAAAGACAGAAGTGAAAAAAGCACTTTGAGATATATAAATAGTCTTGAAAGCAATACATGTACAAAGCCATCTTGTCTGCCTTTTTTCAAGTTGAAGAACTTGATTATAGAAGCACTTTTTAACCGTCTGAGAGTAGAGGAAGAGCTGGGTAATGATCAGAACACCAAAAGGGGAGCCTTTTTTAATGAAGTTGTTAGAGCATTGCACGTAAAAGCACTTAATTAAAGGGAGATGCTTCGGCCACAAGACGATTGTTATTTGCTAGCAGTACCAGATGGAGCAAGAGAGTGATGCATGTGTTGGTGGGTTAAGATATGTTGGATGTTGTTCATGTGATGGCAGTCTGGCAGCAATGCAACGGAACAGAAGGGTTATTTCTGAAATTTCAAAACTCACATGAGTTCTTCATCACTTAGTATTTATGGGAAAAGAAAAATACAAAATTTCAAGGAAAAAAAATTTGGTTAATTTAAAAGAAAAAATGCCTATCAAGTCCAAGACCTTTTGTAACCTTTAAAACGCTTTGTGATGTAATATTGAGTGATACCTATCTAGAATAGCTTCCAAGTAGACTTACTGAAATGTTGAAAACATTTCTTAATTATTTGAAGTTGCTTGAATTACCCATTCAGGATAAGAGATCCAACAACTTGGCAAGATTTGCCATTTCTGAAGATGCAGTAAAATAATATTTTGAAATTTTATTATGCCAATGGTTAGTAAGTTTGAGTTCGTGTCAATAAAATATATAGCATTATTTATTTCCTCTCTAATTTAAATTTGACATTTTTAAATCTAATCGAAATTTAGATAAAATTAGAACATTTAACCGGTTTGTCCACCTCGACGAACAATTTTACTGATGAACACACAACTCCAGAACATATCCAACATTTGCCCCGACTTGTCTCCCTTGGCAAAAAAATCCCAAACCGAAACTCGCTTTGACCACCCGACGGACACTCCCTGGACTTTTCATATCAGATGCTTTTGGCTTTAGAAATTCTGACACGGTAATCCTTATAGGACAAAATCATAAAAATAAAAAATCCGCCACAAGATATTTACAAAGAGGTCTGGCTAATTTCTTCAAATAAATTTTAGGACATTAATCAAAAGATTTGTCAAATTACATTTGTTCTGGCGAAGCATAAAGACGGGAAGCAACTGATCTTTTATCGAAGAGGGGTCGTGGCAGCAAGCACACCAAAGCTCCAACAAGCCAAATACAAATTGCCAGCTCTCAGAGAAAAATTCATCAACTTTTCCTTCTCGCTCCGATTCATGCTGTAGAAAAGGTGGAACGGTGTATTTACTGGTTTGATCATATCTTAAATCTAAGCAAAACTTGTAGACAATATAAAGAAAGATGAGGCTACATAAAAAGGGTTGTCAAAGAGACTTACCTTCATTAGAAAACAGTGCATACGTAACCAGCTACCACACTCGATCTATTCATTATCATCCAAGGCAAACAGAAGCTCTCAGCTCGTCCAGTCAATGGATCTCTAAAAGATCGAGCTTCTTATCCTTTTCATCAAGGATAAAGCTCCAAGTGAGACCGAGGATGGTGGAATGGAATGATTACTCGATGTCTATTTGAAAAACTCTCGTTCCTGTCCACCTCGGCTCTCTATGCCTGCACTCCTGCCAACTAACATATCCGTGCATCAGTATACCAGCCCATAATATTTGAAGCTCGAGTTCCAGCTGGCAGGGTGCAGGCATGGCCCAAGCCCCTCACCGGGGCCGGGCTAATCCAAAACTCGTGTCAGGTTGCTGTTGAGACTGCACAGGCACAACATAAAATGGATAGTCAAGCAAAAGCAGGAAAAAGACCGCTACTAAGATATGAATTCAATATTACAAATGAGAACTGCAGACATCAATCAATTTGGTTTCATTAAAAAGAGCATTAAACTAGCAGCTCCACACTCGTCATCTTTTCATTGGTTTGTCCCAGCCGTTGAAGCCATAGTTTGTCTATAACTTTATTTCATTAGAAGAGACGATAGATATTTTTAACAAGTATATCTCTTCTGGGTCATCTGACACACTAAATCAGGCCTAAAACATCAACCAACTGATACCAAGATCTGGCTGGTGAGGGGCAAAATTATGGAAGCTGAACTTACACTAGATATTGAGGATTAGCTATATGCTATATGCATCATCCAGGAAAAAGACGTGTATAAAAAATGATCAAATATATATAGCCAACCAAATTGTACTGTGGAAAAGATGCAATCTAGCACACTTGCAATTGCAGAAAGGTTTTCACAGAGGTCAGGTAGAGAGAAAATCATAATCAAATCTTCCAACATCAGTTACCATGTAAACTGGGACAGGTAACAGAATGTAGTACAAAAGCGTAGCAAAAATAGTTTAGTCAGTAAACAATAAACCATATATCTTATTTAATGTCTGAGTCTACACCATATGATGATCAATAAAATGTAAGCTGCTAATAATTTCTTATGACCATATACTTTCTTATGACTACTCAACCCATCCACCAGATCTTCCACAGCATTGCTCATGCACCATGAAAGAACATGAAAATGTGATTCCCATTAAATTTATTCCAAAAAATGAAAGAGCAAGTATTCCAATTCATTTGAGGTAGCATGTATCTAAAAGAAATAAGGTTTCGACAGTGGGAAAGAAACTATTTGGAGCTTTCTAACGAAAACTAGAAAAGTAGAATTAAAAGACTTTTCATACCTGTGAAAAAGGTTGGTGAACATGTTCATGAGAATGAATAAAAGGCATTCCAGGATGCTGACAAGGATACTGGGAGGAATGCATGTATATGGCAGCCGTGGAGTGCGCACCAACATGATTTGGATTAAATGGAGGCATCATTGTTTCTGGATGACCATATCTAAGTCCTCTGGGGGCTGAAGGTGCAGCCCATGGCCCAGGAAGATGTTGAGGAAGAGGATGAGGATGGTGCTCATTAGAAATCTGAGGCCTGTGAGTTGATCCAAGTTGCGGGAATTCAGTGTTATAGTTCAAAGCAGGGGCGTACATAGGTTGTATGGAGTATGGTCCGCCATTGAACCCAAACCCAGGTTCAAATCTTTGCGCATACCTGAGAGGTAAGAAGGAAAACCACAATTGTCTTAGCTAAGCAGTCCACAAGAGCATAGTTGTCAAATCTGTCAATGAAACAGTTAAAATCCTAGAACAGAAACCAGTCCAGCGTTATGTATTATTTTATTAAATTTATAACATCCTTGCTACCTAAAGATTTTTCATCCATACTCATTATTCTCTGTTATTATAAAACTTAATTTCCATACATATTATTGGGCAATGCATACAATCAACTGCAAATTGTTTTGAAATCATAAAGCTTTCATCTCCTGGTCAAAGTTGAGTTGCTCAATCAAAATATTTAAAAGAGAAATAGCGTTATCAAAGTCTAATTAATTAAAACTTAATAATCAAACAAGACTCAACCACGAGCAAATGAAGAGTCTATAAAATCAAGTGCAATGAAGAAGATGCTGCAGAACATGACGGAAAGCTGTGCACGGCAAAATAGGCGAAACCATGCTTACAACATTGGACAGTTTCAGACCATTTACATGTCGGGAGCCCAGACCTGATTAGTAGAACATTATATACCATTCAAAAAGCCAAATATCCAGTAGAAGAAAAAAGGAAAATAAAGAGCTGAAAGCACAAAAACAGAAAATAGTTAAGGTTACATTTTGAACTAGCAGACCAAATAATAAGACCACTCACTATCAGATGTGAACAGATACCATATAATGAAAAGGAAAACTTTCCTAGTCATTTATATAGCAATTAACTAATAGCAATTTGAATGAGAAAGAGAATGCCAGAAACCAGCAATAAGGAAAAAGTTTAACCTCATTTTTCAACCAGGATATAACCATCATCTCCCTCCCAAAAGCAGAAATTCAACCACATCACATACAAACTTAATAACTCCTGCAAAAGGCCCAAGACCCGAATACATCAAAAAAAGCAAAATAAAATGCCCAAATTACCTATCATAGCTCCTGTCATAATCAGGGTCCTTGCGGTCAACTTCACGGTCTCGAAATATGGCGACCCTATTGTTTGGTTTATACCTACCCACTGGCTCCTTTTCCATCCTATTTCTTGCTGACCTACTGCTACTAGAAGAAGAATCAATCAGACCCCTTCCAGAATTAATATCAGGAACACAGGAAATAGGTTTCTCTTCCATCTTCAACACTCCCACCGGACCCACTCCCACCGGACCCACTCCCAATGGACCATCCTGCAACTTTGGCTCAGCTTCTGGTTTTCTAGTGTCACCCCCGCTAAAATTATTAGAATTAAATATCCGTGCACGAGCCCTATTATATTCTTCTTTTCTTTCCTCCACACTTTTGGAGCTATTTGCCTTTGAAGAATTTGAATTTGAATTGCTCAAAATCTGGGATTTCTTTTGTGGCCTCTGTTTAATTGCAACCTTGACAGCACCACTGTCCTCAGAGGGCAAATTTACAGGGATGTCTGCCAAGCGAATTGGAGGAAGCCTACACTCAGAAGTCTTCCTAACAATGATTCTGGAACCAGAACCGTCAGGTAAATTATTGTCCAACAAAACCATTGACTGCAGTGAGTAATGTTGTGCCACACGGTGTGCAGCCAAGCGCAAATATGAAGTAGGCAACTGCTGAAACTCAAATTGCTGCTGAGTGGGATCACGAATGAACTTTTCAACATCTTGCTCCATCCGCAGAACTGAACAAAAGACATTCGGACCATTATTGTTAATAGAAGATAAGTTATACAACCAACAATAATATTTGAAGGATCTGAACACATTTTTGCCCATCTTTCAAAACCATACATGCACAACAGATTCAAGCTCAGTTACATTCTAATAACTGCACAGTTAGAAATTCAAAAACTCATTAATCTCTGATTAGGTGCTGCAGCATTATTGAATGCTTCAAAACTATATTGAGAAAAATACAAACTGTGTAAGTATTTAGAGAATGTGCAAGTATCCAAACAGGTGAAAACCAAGATAAAGCTCATAAGCCGAAATATAATCAGCTGCATGACGAACTTGCAGTAACTTATCATAAAAAATGAACAATCTAACAGATAACATCTGAAAATACTATGCACCCTCTCAACAGCAGTGCAAAACCAAGAAGCGAAAAACTCGTTCACAACTTTCAATTTCACCAACTAAGCTTTTCAAACATGATCCATGATTTATAAGATACTATGTATGTCAATCTCTGCAAACACAGAGTGTAACCTCTATAAATTCACTAATTTCAGTCATTGCACAGTTCTCCTAATAAGCTTTCACTCTCTACATGATTCTGCAATACACAGATTAGTGTAACAAAATCTTCCTCTTCTCTGAGTCCCAGTCCTTACCGAGATTCTATCTTTCCCAGTCACAAGATTAGAAAGTCTTTATGTTATCAATTTTCCACAACTCATTTTCCCCGGCCATCTACACTCGTCATGAACGCATGAAAATCATTAATTAGTCATAGTAACATTTTCATTTCCTGAACATAGCTATTACCAATGCAAGTCGCTGTCAAAACTTTGTAGCGGGAAATATCATTATAACTTCATTATCATCAACATCACAATGATGATGTATCATTAATACAATGCACAATACTACAGTAATCCGTAAACAACTAAATAAGCATAAGAAATTCATATGTCCAAACAGAACAAACACACAGGAAAAAACCTAAAGACAAACTTACTGGAAAGTCGTTCGCGAGGGTTTTGGATAGCTTCGCGAAGGAACTGATCGACCTGATTGATAACATCCTCGGAGAATTTATTATCAGCTGCAGAGGCGGAAGCAGCACCAGCAGAAGAAGCAGCGTCGGTGAGGTCGTCGAGCTGGTGAGGGTTCGAATCAGAAGAGAGGCCCAATCGGCTCATGGTGGCGTCCAAATCGGCGACCTCCCATGACTCCGGGGCTCCGAGATCGTCCGCCGCAGAGCCCTCCATGAATCGAGTCTCGAGAGGAGGGAATCAAGAGAGAGCGGAGAAATTAGGGTTTTCGAATCGTGCGAGAACGAGAACGAGAACGAGGAGGCGGACAGAGAGAAAGGGATATTGATCATCAAAGGAAGTGAGAGGAGGAGGAGAAGGAGGAAGGATGGGGAAAACGGCGTGTCGTTTTGGAGATGGAATTCATAGGGGGAGAGAGGGGACCGAATCGATCTAATTCTAATCTAGAGAGAGAGAGCAGAGATAGAGACAGAGAGATAGGGTTTGACGATGGTGGACGTGGTAAGGGTGCTACGGGAAGTGTGGCTTGGGGCCGAGAGGCTGGGAAAGTTAGCGTATACGATTCTTTGCCACGTGGCGTTGGGAATTAGTGGGGCTCTTTTGTCCCTCCGTCCGGGGGCGATGATTTTCAGATTTTGTGTGATTGCTTACAGCATGTGCGAACACACTACGTAAGTTTTGTAATTTTGCTTTTATCCGCCACAGTTAGCCTAAATATACTTTTTAGGTCCTATTTGAAATTACTGAATTTAAACAGTTTATTTCACTAGTTTTAATAAAATAATATTTAGTAAAATTCATTAGAAATTATTTATTACATAAGTTTTTTTATTTTATCAATAACTTTTAGAAGTGAGTAAGGGACTGCTTTTTGTAGCAACTTAATAAATAAGTCACCATACTTTTTTAAAGTTTTTATTATAATATTAATATTTGAGTTATTTTTCGTCTGCCCCCACATGTTTCAACAAAAGTTGACGCCCACTCTAATGTTTCAACACCATCACGACGCTCTCTAATCAGCAACTTTAGCCATTAGTTTTGACAGTAAAAGTGTAAAAGTAAGATTTGACGCAAATGATTGGGGAGAAAAATATAAAAAAGACAAAATGCACTATTTAAAAGGGTAGAAGTGAGGTTTGACTCAAACGACTAGTAAAAAAATAAAAAAAGGAAAGGAAAGGAAATGAAAAATGCAATGTTAACATAGATTGAAGAGAATAGTGATGTTATAAATCATTGCACTCATGTACTGTTCTACCATTGCAACTTTGTAATTTTAGCTGAGATTAAACAAAAAAGTCTTGGTTTTTGGAGAGAATAGCACATATTTAGAGGATAATTTCCCTCCATGATACTAATTATTCGCTTATCATAGCTCTTTTTTTATAAGCCATGTCGTACAGAGTGTATAGAATAGATTTGTTTTCATTTGTGGTAAGTGAGTGTGAGATAACTCTCTCTATCTACGATGCTAAAGATATTGAGGTGAGGTCCTTTAGTTTTGAATAATTTTATTTTGCTCTTATTTTTAAGTAATTTTCAGCATGAAATTGAATGTCCAATTTCTTTACATGTTGAGTTTTAGGCATTTTAGTCATATGTTTCATGCTATTGATGTTTTTCTCACTACTAATTTTTGAATTTTTTTTCATGTTCTTTGCATGTCTATTTGTGTTTTTAATTGTTTCTTGTATCACATTCATGCCTTTCATTTACCTAAGTTACTTCTCATTTTCTTTCGTAATTGTTTATACTTTTGCTCTGCTCTATCAATGGATGTTTAGAAAATTGTTAGACACGATTGAGTATTTTGGGTTAAATTAGTTGTTCATCAGTTTTATTCTCAATTATAAATAAGTTAGTGTCACTTATTTAGTTATTCATGTTGTTTTTATGCCATAAGTGTTTGATTGTTGGAAAAAGTGTTGAATATTGTTTCTTATACTTTATTTTGCGCATCATTTCATTATTTTATGGTGGAAAAAATGGTTGATGATCAACCAACACCATTTCTATTTCATTTATGGGCCAAAGACATTTTATAAGTGAAGTTGACCCTGATAAAATGAGCACAATTATTCTTGTGAACAAAGTAATGAAACTAGTGTATAAGAGAGAGATGATTTGGATGAGAAATTCAAGCCAATTGTTACACAATCATGGGACAATCTGTTGATTAAGATCCTTAGTAATGATGATCTATTCAAATTGTAATCATTGTACAACCATGAGGGCCTCTCTCTCATGGATCTTGAACTGGAGATAATGTCATTGCCTGTTAATTTAGTAAGAAGATCACTTACAATCAGGCAAATGAAAACACTACCACTATTAACCTAAAACCTTACTACCAAATCCTTCTTCAAATGGACACGAAACATCACCCATATTATAATTAAACCTCTTTCAAATGCTATAATGATGAGGCTAGTGCACTTAACTCATCACAATCCCAAGCTAAGCAAGCCCTCATCCTTAGAAGTGATGCCAACAAGAAAATTAGAGTGTTAAATGCTAAGGCATGTAATTCGTCATTGTATGAAGACTTTTTGGACACTTACTTCATATCACCATCTTACTACGAAAAATCAAGCCCTTGTAACAGCAATGAAACTAATCAAATAATGGTTGATTTGGCTGTAAATGAAGAAAATGAGCAACATTTTCATACTTCCTCTATGTAGTAGAGACAAACCTCACTTAATTCTAAATTCCTATCCTCATTGCTACATAAAAAATCACCTCTACATGTTTTCATAAACAATGATGAAATATTAATATCTCAACTACAAATGCATCCTAACCAAGCACTCCAAGACTGAAATCCCATGCTTGCCAAATAACTAATCTCAATACTAGTCAACCATAAAAACATAATTTCAAACACAGAGATGAATACATAGACTCACCATTTTGTGGCAATGACTCTGATAATAGTGTCTATAGCCTTTCTGCTAGTGATGATAATGATGTCTATAACCAACCCACTGAACTTGGCCAGGATGCAAATGAGCCTAAAGTGTTTCAATCTGATGATGATGATGCTGATGAGCTGTTATCATGTTATTCAAGTGATGAAAATGAATTTGATACCTGTTTTGGTGAAGATGATAGACCAAATGGTTTATGAAATTAGCGCCAATATTTATATTCCTATAGATGATCTTCTTGTGGAGTTCTTTATGGGGCAATACCTTAAAAATTACAGAGCTGATGTTAAAATTTTACTGTTACAGAAAGATGTAAGAGATCGAAAGAACACTTTAATGATGTGTTTACTAGGAATAGGTTGGAATCGGAATGGGATAGAATGGGAATGAGAATAGGAAACAGGAATCAGAATAAGTTGTTTATTTAAACTGTCAGAATCGAAATCAGAATGAACTCAATTCCCATTGATGTGTTTACTTTATTCTGCAATTGGAATGGATTGTTTCAAATTACTAAAATACCTCTTGTTGCTTATAATGATAAAATAGATTAAGGATAATAATAATAATAAAATTAATAAAATATTATTATTATTCATAATAAATTAATTAATTATAAAAAATAATAATTTACAGTAATATATTATTGTTCTTTGTTAAAAAAATAATTATTATTTTATTATTTTTAATAAAAATAATATTAAACTACTAAAAATAATAAGAACGATTATAATATTTTTATTGATATATATTACTATTATTAATTATACAATTATATAATTGATTTTTTTATTTTTAATAATGAATCATAATAACAATATTATTGTTGTTGTTGTTGTTATTATTGATTAATTTATTATTATTATTATTATTATTATTATTATTATTATTATAAATTTGTATGGTCCAAAATCAACAAATGGCAACTTTTCCAGTAAATTGCCATCCGTCCAATTTTGCATTAGTGATAAGCTAATAACTTGAAACTAAAATAATAATAAGTAAACATAAAATGCATATTTAGATCCAAAATAATTCTTAACACAACATATGTTCCACCAACATAAGATTAATTAAGTCACATAAAGTCCCACCAACATAAAAATCCAAAATAAATCACATAAAGTCCCACCAACATAAAATGCATATTTAGATCCAAAATAATTCTTACAACAACATATGTTCCACCAACATAAGATTAATTAAGCCACATAAAGTCCCACTACATAGTTAAATAAGTCACATAGTTATAAGTTTTAAATCCCAAAAGCAGCACAAATACAGAGCTTCAACATCATAACTAACATTGGACTACACCCCAAAACAAAGCATTTGCAACACATATCATTTCTTGAGGTGATCGAGTAAGGTAAAGAACACATATAGCAAATCATGTTTTGAGGCGAACATACTAGTGGCGTCATATATTTCCTCATTAGCCAAGCCTTTAATTTTGCTCATTTCTCCATATAACATACTTTGTAAATCGGCTATTTCCTATCGCTAGAAAGTGCAGTAATCAAACCATCTATCTTAAGGACCATTGTTGCCACCGAGTCATCCATTGTCCCAATCCTTGAGCACATGTGATCAAATAATTTATCTTTATTCTTCATTTTTCTTCATCTATTCCCTGAACTACTTGGAGCAGAATCAACTTGTTTATGAGAAGTAGCATTTGTTTGAGGAGTGTATGACATATCATAATTAAAATCCTCCATAATCGGCTCATTATTTGACACACCTCCAAAATAGACATTATTTGACTCAACTCCTAAATCGACACTAACGTTGTCATCTAATCGAACTTCTTCCTCATCATCATCTGCATTCCCAGCGTTAGTCCTAGTTGCCTGATCTTGGCCATAAATCTCACCAAATACATAATAATGTGGAAATGATTTATTTAATAAACCAGCTGCATCTTTTCGTTTCTGTTAAAAAAAAAGTGTATAAGTAACATAAATTAAGAAGTATAAATTACACTATAAAATTTAAAACTTTACCTTAACATACTCATCAAAAACATCTCTTTTACACATTATCATCATCTTGTCATTATCCCACCCAAAACTGCTAAGAGATAACATATCACTCATGACAATATTTTTCATTTCACTCTAGATTCAATGTGAGGAGAAGCTTTCAAACCACAACCGGCAATTTTTCTTCAAGCTTGTTTTCTAATTGTTGTAAGTACCCATTCTTAAAACCACAATCCGACCTCCACATAAGATTTTGACTCAATTCCAACTAGGAGTGGGCATGGGTTGGTTTGAATTGGGTTTAAGTCAACCCAAACCAAAGCATAAAAGTTTGGGTTCGACCCAAACCAACCCATTTTGGTTTAAATTTTATTATCAAAATATTTTTTATTTTGATAAATATAATTATATAATAATTATTAATGATTAAATTGATACTAAAATAAGAAAAACAAATTATAGTGGATAAAAATTATAAATAATAAATATTACAATAACTTAATCCTTAAATTAAAGAATACTAGAAAATTAAAATAAAGTTTAATCACAAAAATTATTAATTCTCAATAAATAAGAACGTAAACTCTAATAATAAACTTCCACAAGCATGATACCAACAGGTAAATTCAAAGAAAGAAAGAAAGAAACCAACTTATGTGAGTGCCATTTAGTTAAAATAATAAAATTTCTTTAACTAAAAAAAATGTATCCTTTGACTTATAATTATTGAGATGACAATTTTCTATCAAATGGTGTTTTTTTTTTCAATAGGTTGATTGCCAATAAATTTTAGGATGGAGGATCAATGTCAATAAATCCCATCAAAATAAAAAACAGAGTATTATTTATGCTACAGTATTAATATAGCACACAAAATGTTAATTTTATTTATAATAAGATTAATAATTTCTGTCACAATAATATTTTACCAGTGGAAATATCATTTCTCATAATTATTAATTATTTCCTTCCAATGGGCTAGGTAACTATACCCTCAAAAACCATCTCATCATTATTACTATAATTTTCCTTAATTTAAATATGAAAACAACAACATAGATTTGATGTTTTTCTTATTACTGTTAGAAACATAAAAGCGGTAATTACGTAGGTATAATATGAATTCATAAATTAAAAAAAAAAGATTTCATTTCATCAAACACTAATTTCATCTCATTTAATTATTTACAATAGCATTTATTTAATTCATATTTGTTTTTACATGTTACTTTCCTTTTCTAACTGTTAACAATTGATCACGTTGTAAACAATTTAATAATGACCTTTCACTTATTTGTTTTTGTTTTCATTTATTTCATTTGACAAGTTTGAGTGTTGGAGTTTTGTTCCTAGCCCATGGGTAAACCATACCCAACCCATAATGAAGTGATTTTTTTTATATAAAACCTATATTTAACCCATTTTCATAATTTACCCAATCCAAACCATTTAATTTGGTTTGGGTTTGGGTAAACCCATGGGTTGTGGGTTTATGCCCACCCCTAATTCCAACAACAAGTCAACTAATGCATTATCCTCAACAGTTGTCCAAAATTGTTTGTTCATGCCCCAACCTCTAGGAGCTGGAGTGGAAAGAGAACTCATTCTATATGTCCAAATATAATATGAACAGTCAAACAACAATACAATTTTAAATATAAAGGAACAATACGATATCGAAATTTTAAAAACAATACAATATCCAATCTAAAAAAAAGTAATACAATATGCAATAACAAAGCACAATATAATATCCACTGTCAAATAAATAAAACAATATCTAGACTCAAAGAACAATACAATATTCCAACTCAAACAATATAACATCCAATGCCAACAAATAATATACCAATAAATGTAAAATAATATTACAACTCCATGACAAACAACTTTAATTCCGCAAAGTCCTCACAAACTCTTCATGCTTGTCTACTTGCGTGCCACGTGTTTCACATCTCTTGGGCCATATTTTGTCTCCACAAAGTCCACTCATTAGAGGGCTCAATGGTATTAATAATCTCCGAGTCAGTGTCAATACCCGGAGGTGGCTTATTATCCATTTCTATTTCCATATCATCGAAAGGCATTTCTTTTCTAATGAAATTATTTAGCATACAACAAACAAATATTGTACGCCTTTTGTTTTTACATCATAAAAGGTCGGACTTCATAGTATAGCCCATCTCTTTTTCAACAATCCAAAGCATCGCTCAATCACATTTCGAGCACTTGAGTGCTTCATATTAAACAACTCTTCTGGGGTAATAGATTGGTGTCCATCCCTAAAGTCACTCAAATGGTAACGTTGCCCTAAAAATGGTGAAAGAAAACCCATCCCATTAATATATCCACCGTCAATCAAGTAATAATAACCTATTAAAAAAATAAAATACAATTACAAAAAGTCATCATAATTTAATCAATCTTAAAATCTAAACATAATGATGGTTAGATGTATCACCATGCGGAACTTTTAGACCATTTTTTCTAGACACAACATCTTTTAACATCTGCATATCATGACTTGAACCTTTTCATCCCAATAACACATAAATAAAATGCATATCTTGTGAACAAACCCCCAAGACATTTGTTGTAATTTCGTTTTTCCTAGTTCTATATCTTGGTTTATCAGCCTCTGGAATGTGAACTTTTATATATGTACCATCTAATGCTCCCAATCAATTCTACATTGCTAATAGGAAAAAATTTTAAATTAATTAGGAAGAAATTTTTTTGAAATTATTATACACAAGTGTATAATTAAAAGCAATATCTATTATAATACTATGCGTACCTTAAACCATTTCCATTTTGAGTCCATTGAATTCTCCAACATCGGCTCAGGTTTTTTCTAAAATTCGTTTTGGCATCTAATCATTACCTTTAAATACTCATGAAAACATTTACTAATTGTTCGTCCAGATCTTTTAAAATTGAACTCAATCACTCGATTCTTTGTATGGTGTGCTAAAATATTCAAAAACATTGCAAGCATTTCCTCGGGTGACAATTTCTTACTACCTACGAAACCCCCTTTCTCACGAAGTAGCTTACATAATTTGTAAAAAGTTTGTCTATCCATTCATAATTGTGACAAACACTTCACATCACTTTCATAAATCAATTCATATAAAACATTCATTTGTTGGGAAAGTCTATAGGATGACCTCGAAATCAATCCTTGTTCATCACGTAACTGAAGTTGGGCACACATAGCAGAGCATAGAGCCATAATCATTTGCAACATCATCACCAAATTTTGTATAATTATAACGACTCTTTTTTTTCTCGCTAATAACAGAGTCATTCCAATACGTTTAATTACAAACAAACACAATCATATTAATTAACTCTATCAAATATATGTAAGCTCAAAACCAATATATGTAAGCTCAAAATTTAGCTGCAGCCAACATTCATCACATAACAAAAAATTAATCATCAAAATAGTCATTAATTAAGCATAGGATAAAATTCTATAGTTAATTTTTTTTGTTTGTGAATTAATCAAGCATAGCTCAAAATTTAATTTTATATTTAATTAATCTAAACGTAATTTAATCAACTAAGTCTCAGACAAACATATTAATAAAATTTTGTTTTTGGTAGATATCAATTTTGCTCATATTAATCTTCAATTCATGTTACAATTTTTGTGTTAAAAAAATTATTTAATAAAAATGATGAAGAATAGAATGGGCTGAGCTCACTGATACCTGCAGCGGTGATGATAGTGATTGGAAACTTCCGGTCGGCGGTGAACGAGAGGCAAAGACAAGCGGCGAAGCTCAAAACCGGCAATGACAGAACCCACAACGAGATCAACAACCATGAGCCAGTGATTTAAGAGCCAACGACAGGGACCAATTGTAATGACGATGGGCAGTGATTTAGAACCGACGACGACGGTGTGTGCTTTCAGAACCGATGAGTGACCGACCACAATCAGGCTATGGCATCCAGCTTTGAAGAAAAGAAGAACGGGTTCTAAAGATTTTACCTTTTTTCTAATTTTCAGTATTTATATTTTTTATTTAAATGAGAGTAGTTTATGAATATTTGAATATAATTAGGGATAAAATGGGAATTCCGGGGAATAGGAGATTGATTTCTACCTCCCCCAATGGGAATCAATCTCCAATTCTCCAATCCCAAATAGTTGTGGACCCTACTATTCTGATTCCGATTCCTGCTTCATTTTTGCGATGAAAACACCGTCAATCATTCCGATTCCGGATTTCGATTCTTCAATCCGGGAAGTAAACACATCATAAAAGAATTAGAATCACAATTAGGTGTTCATGGTTGGTTGTCCTTGGTATTTACATGTTTCTAGGACTAGATTTGGAGATACATTTATGGTTAAGTCTTATTACAATGTGCATACCTGTTAGAGATTGTGAAAGAACCCATACTACACTACCCAATTTGTAATATCTCAATCTCCTAATACAATACTTCTAAATCCTAAAACCAATAGTACCTTTATTTTAAGTGAGCTTCATAAGATGTATAGTTGCAGAGTTGATAAACAGAAGGTTTATAGGGCCAAGAACATTGCTCTACAATCTAGTAGGGCTGATTATGAGTCAAGCTATGGGGTCATAAGGTCATATGCACATATCATTTTGGACACAATGCCAAATCCATTAGCAATAATTTATGTGATTAGATTACACAAAAGTCATCCTACCCACTTTGAGATATGCATCTTTTCCTCTCTAGCACTTAGAGAGCATTTTAAAAGGGGTTGTAAACCACTTATTAGCATTGACAGATGCAATTTGAAAGGGTCATACAAAGAGATTTTTTTATCAGCAGTTAGTATAAATGCTAACATTGAAATTTATCATATTGTTATCGGTGTATATAATGTGGAGAGTACAAATACATGGACTTAGTTTTTGGGACATTGAAGGAGTATATTAAGGATTCAAGGAAACTGAAATTCATATGTGATAGATAAAAGTAGGGGTGGGCAGAACTGAACTGAAATTGAAAAATTCGGTTCGGTTCGTTTTTTTGGTCTTAATTCGATAATTTTTTAAGCTAAAAAACCGAATGTGTAAATACCAAATTGAGCCATTCGGTTTGTTTCGATTTTTGGATAAAAAATTATAAAGCTTAAATTGAATCGATATCATGGCATTTTTATAACCTCACAATTACATGTATATACATATGTTTGCACCGCTTTCAAGACTCGCTTTCACCCCATTGCCTGCACAACCCAAACCTTAAGTCCCATTTTTGCAACTAAATCCAATTCTGCCGCTTCACGACCTTTGCTTCTTCATTGCCAAATCTTTGACGCAGATCTTCAAACAACTGCTTCTAAATATTTGTCCATTTCTACTTGCGCCAAATCTTTATCTCCACTCTCCAATTTGCTGTTGCTGTCTATCGTTGTCATATTTTTTAATGAATATACATACATACATACATACATACATATATACATACATACATACATACATACATACATACATACATACATACATACATACATACATACATACATACATACATACATATATATATATATATATATATATATATATATATATATATATATATATATATATATTGTGTGTGTATAGCTTGCTCTATTTCTTTTTTTTCTTAAATAAATCCTTTTTTTTTGGGAAATGACTCTTTTCTAATTTCATGTTTACCATATTTTATTATCACTATATTAAATTATTAATGGTATTTGATTTATTAGTTGTGTGTGGGTATGCTACAGTGCTTTTTTTCATTTCGGGTGTTACATAGTTGTTGAAGGTGAACTTCGTGTGATTTTGCTAGGTGATAAAGGTTGAAGATGAAGTGGAAAGATAGCTCTTTATAAAAATTTAGTATGGCCTGATGTTTAGGAGATGTTTGCATATAGAAATTATGTTATGACCTAATATTTTTTGTAAACTTTTCAAAAAGTCTTCGATCGAAAGTTAATAGGGTTAAATATCATTGTGGTCCCTAAAATTTTGTAAATTTTATTACGGCACAAAAGCTTATTTTACTTTATATATAATTTCGGCACTTTATATACAATTTTGGCCAAAAGTTTTGATATTACAAACAGGGACTATGATTATGAAAATTCTTCATTTTAGTCCAAAATCGTTGTCTTTTTTTAGCAAATACAAATTTGTAAATTATTCTTTTTTACTATAAATTTATTATAGTAGGCCTTATGTGTAGGATGGAAGAAAATAACAATGATGTAAAAGAGATTGTGCAAGATGATTTTAAGAATAGTGTGTTAACATATATGTTTCCATAATGTTGATTTTGATGATAACAAACAAGATTAAGAATGATTAATCTTTTAAGTTCAAATAAATTTTTATACTTTTTAAATAAACCATTATTTTCACATTATAAAGGTTTTATATTTGATGGAAAAATGATTTTATGTTATTAGATTTTTTTTCAAGATATGGACTAAAATGAAAGAATTTTATAATCCTTGATTTTAATAAATGTTGTTTTCAATTTCGGATTTGAACCTATTTGAAACTATTTAAATATTTTAGGCCATACTATAATTTCACATATTTTGGGCCATATCATAATTTCAAAAAATTTTGGGATTAACAAAGTATTACTTAGAAATTCTAAAATTGGACCTATTTATAAAGTTATATAACGTTTTGGGTCATATTACAGTTATATAAAGTTTTGGAGTCAAACTATAAATTTAAAAATAATTCACTGTAGTAGTTACTGTAGTAAGCGGCTAACCGGATGTGACAAGCGGCTATTCGGATTTGGTAAGCGGCTATCCGGATGTTGGGCAGTGAGCTTCTGGAGCATAAACGGATATCCGGATATCGTAAGCGGCATGCCGGATGTTTTGAAATTTAAATTTTTGTCTTAACGGTAACATACAAGCAGCTAACCGAATTCCATAAATGGTAAGTCGGTTATGACCAAAATGCGCATAACGGCTAGTTTTTGTGTTCAAACTATATAAACTCAAATCCAATTCATTTTTGGTAATTTTTGCAAGCATAAACAAGTGCACACAACTTATATTGAGCTTCAAATTCGAAAATCATCATAGATTAAATCTTCATTGAGCTATCATTTGTATATCCACTCTTAAAGAGAGGTTCATTGTTGTAATTTTCATTTCTCATCAAATTGTGAGTGTACAAGTGTGAGAAACACTTGGGGTGAAGAGATTGGGAAGATAATCTCTTTATTATAAAGGTTCATTGACACCTTGGAAGTCAATTGTAAAAACTTGAAGCCTTGGGAGGCTTGGATAGTGAAATCCTCAAGCGGGTGAGCTTGGAGGCGTGGACATAGGTGGGGATTGCCGCACCACGTAAAAATCCTTGTGTTTGTTTTTTCTTCCCTTACTCTTTTAATATTGTGCATGATTGAATTTATTGTTTTCAATTTGATTAAGGCAATAGATTAAATTGTTGTATGGTTTGCTTAACTTAAATTTTAAAATCTCAATTCACCTCCCTCTTGGGTTGCCTAGTGAGTATTTCATGGTGTTCGGAACGAAGAAAAGAGGCAGGCATTTGAGATTACACGTTTAGGAATTGTTTTCAAAGCTACATGGAAGAAAAAAAAATGTATGTGAAAGTGTTAAAGGAATTACCGGCTTGAGAACTCATTTGGAAAAAATGTGTCATGTGTATAAAAAAGTAAAGCCCAAAGTGGATGAAAATCAATGCTCTTTAACTCCTGAAAAGGGTGTTGGTAATGCTAAGCTTGTTTCTGTAGGTTTTAGTAAGGAGGCTTGTAGAAAGGCACTTGTAAAGATGATTATTAAAGATGAGTTGCCCTTTATATTTATGGAGGCTGAGGGGTTTTTGGAGTTTATGTCTATATGCTGTCTAAAGTTTGATGTGCCCTTGCAGAGGACAATTTCAAGAGATATTCTTCCATTATATGAGAATGAGAATAAGATATTGAAAAGTATGTTTAGCACAAATCAACAAAGGGTATATATCACTACATATAATTTGATTTTAATTCAAATGTGTAATTACATGGTGAGAATAGCGAGAATACTTAGTTTGCACCTATTTCTAATCATAAAAGAGAGGTCATTGAGAAGCACATTGAGAAGTGTATGATTGATTGGGAAATTGAAAGCTTGTTCATGATTACTATGGACAATGTAAGTGCTAATGAAAAAACAGTCAATTATTTGAAGAAAAAATTAGGAAATTGGAGTTGAGATTCGTTAGTTTTAAATGGTCTGTATTTGCATGTGAGATGTTCAACACACAAAATAAATTTGATTGTGAATGATAGTTTGGATGTGGTGAAGATATCAATATATAATATTCGTAATACAGTGAAATATGTTAGATCTTCCCTATCGAGGTTACAAAAATTCAAACCTTGTGTTAATGCGGAAAAAATCTCATATAATGGGTTTATGGTGTTAGATGTGCTGACTAGATGGAATTCAAAATTCTAGATGTTAACATCCATGAATAGTGTTAAAAATTATATGTTTATTAAGGGGTAAAATGTTATTTTGTGCTTATAATATAATTTACATTTGTAATTATGTAACATATTATGGATTTCCAATTATTTTTTTAATATTTGATTTTGTGTGTTTATTAGGTAAAAATAATAATTTCACACAATTTGAGGGTTCCAAACAAATGTACGGATGTCAAATTTGCATTCCGGAAGTCTGAGAAATTAGGTTATTATCAAGGAGGATTTTCTCCTTTTGTTGTAAATTTATAAGATTTTTACCACGATAAATGTGATAATTATAAAATTATAAGTTTTTATTTTGTTAGATATTGTAATTGTTAGTGGAATGTGTTGGATGTGCTTGAGTGGATTAAGATGTAATTAGCTTTATTTATTTAGTGGGACAAATGTATGGTTAAGATATAATTAGTTTTATTTATTTGTGTGGTGTGGATTAACCATATATTAGTATAACTGGGGGGGACACTTCTCCACACTTTTCTTTCTCTTTTTTCCTCTCAAATTCTTTTTCTCATCTCTCTTTGTAATATATTTTCAATAAATAAAATTAGTTTTATTTTCTATTTTTAAATACTTTTTTATTATTTTTTAAATTTTAATAATTTCCTTTATTTCAAATATGTTTAGTTAAATAGTAATAGCTAAAGGAAAGTGAAACTCTTTGTAAAAAAATATGATTTAATCAAATTTTATTTTTAATTATAAAAATTAAATTATTTTCCATCTAATTTTATCCATATTTTATATTTTGAAATTTTGATTTATTGTAGATAAACATGGGGTTTGGCACAATGAATTCTTAACATCTTAGTATAAAGTATGGTAAAATGGTATTTTGACTTATTGTAGACAAGTTAAATTTTAGCACACTAAGTACTTAATCCATAATAAATTTATTGGGAAAATAATTTAATTTATACAATTAATCATTTGGGTAATAGAATAAATATAAAAGAATTTATTAAATTGTATTTATTACTAAGAGTGGATCCATGTCCCTAACTAATTTAATTTTATTGTTTTTCTCAAATTAAATTACATATATTTAAATTTTATGTTCATTTTTAGGTAAACTTAAATAAATAAATTAAATTATTTCTCTGTGGACTGACCTCGGACTCACCGAGATATAATATAACTAGGCACTCTTATACTTGGGAGTAAATTAAACACTTTTAGATCGTGTCAATTCATGTTGAAATTTGAAAAAACATTGGATAGATTGAAAGATGAAGATGGGTATTATACTAATTGGTTCAGAGCTAACGGAGTGGATGAGAATGAGAATGAAAAAAAGGGTGGGGCCACAATGGAAGATGGTTGGGACAATGCAAGAAGGTTAGTCAAATTTTTATCAATATTTTATTATGTGACATTGAAATTTAGTAGTTCTAAGAATGTGATTATGAAAAATTATTTGAAAGAGATGTGAAAAGTTCAAATTCATTTGAATTTTCTTAATGATAGTGATGATGTTTTGTTAAGTTACATGATCAAAGCTATGATAACAAAGTTGGTCAAATTTTGAGGTGATAATTTAGAGGAGGTCATCGTGTTATTGATGTTAACAGCATTACATGATCATCAATGTAAAGTGGACTTTATTACATGATGTTTTAGTAGTTTATATGAAACCAAGAAGGTTGAGGAGTTGTGTAATAGCCTTAAAGAGTTATTGACACTTTATCAAAGCAATTATTTTGGTGATCTAAATAGTGCTATTAAGACTAGTTGTATAATTCAGACTGGTGGGATTAATGAGTGTGCTGGTTATAATTCTCTTGATTATTTTGCACAATATCAAAAGATCAAAGCAAGTACATAAAATGGATTAGGTGGGCAAAATAAGGTTAAAAGATACTTGTCAAATAAAATGGAGATGATAAATGACAACTTTGATATTTTGAATTGGTAGAATTTGAATTGGCATAGATATCCAATTTTATCTCAGATTGCCAAAGATATTTTGGTAATTCCAATTTTCACTGTTGCTTCAAAATCGACATTTAGTATTGGGGGTTGCATTCTTGACTTAATTAGGAGTCCTTTGACTCCTAAAACAGTTGAGTCATTGGTTTTTACTTAAAATTGGCTTCAGTTAACTTTCTTCAGAAATCGTATAATGGAGCCAACCGAGGAAGAAACTAAATTTTATGAAGTTGTTGAAGCAGGTAATAACATGATTTTGTTAACTTTTAATAATTTTTATGTAGTCTTCAAGAATATAAATAATGATTTTCATACATCTTTTTTTTTTCTCTGTAGAAATTGTGAGGCCAATGCTAGCACAACATGTACAAGCAGCGAATGACTAATTGGTGATTGAGTGATGTTTCAATAATAGGTATCATTCATATGAATTTGATATATTATTTTTATAGTTATATTTATATTTACTTTATTAATTTTAATTTTATTTGTGTAGATTTAAGTTGGGAAGTATGGATATTGGAAGTTATTAAAGGTGAAGAAGTTGGTGGGAAAAGGGAGCAAAGTAATGTCATTTCTTATTGTTGATTTTTAATTTTTATCTTGTAATAGTTTCTTATGGTTATGGATGTTGCCTAGATGTTTTTGGGTATTTTATGGTCTTTTATTTTGTTTTTTGCTATTGTTGGAATTTTTTATTTTTATGTTTTCATGGACTTTTGTTAGGAATTATATTAACTTAATTTGGCGATGATGATGAATTATTTGGTAGTGGTACCAGTAGATGATGATATAATTCTATGAAAGTAGTAGTAACTAATTAATTGATGAAATCGTAGATAATACATGTCCTGAATATATTGTACAAGTACTTGTTGAGTATTAGAAAATGTATATTTATAAAGGAGAAAATCGTCATTTTACATTTCATGTCTCACTAACAACCCTTACTTTTATGTATTTAAGCTTCTTGTAATTTAATTATGTGTGTTTTATTTTAATTAAGTATTTTATGTATTTTAGGGGCATCATAGTCATTTCACAATAAACGAGAGATCAAACGGCAAAACGGACATCACTTTTGAACTCAGGACGGTCAAAAACCTTAGAAAGAGCATAAAAGAAAAAATGGTACTGTTCACATGTACGGTACTATTCACATGTACGGTATTGTCTACGTTACTGTTCACGACACTGTTCACATAGACGGATCGATGATGTGGCATTGACCGATGATGTGGCATTAACTGATGAGGTGTCACAATCCTGTTGGGCTAAAATTCTTATGCACTGTTGATTGGTGACGTGGCAGCATATTAGTAGACCAAAAATCGCGCGTACGGTACATGCATTACACAAGATTATTTTCAACCAAACCGTGTTACTATTCAACTCGGGTCAAACCGTGTGTACTGTTCATCCGTGTGGTCAAACCGCGTACTGTTGACTGATGACGTGGCGCAATCCTGAGCGTACAAACTCTTTTTAATCCGATGGCCATGATTTCCTCTATGTATCTATAAAAAGGGAGCCTACCCCCCTAATTTGATATCTCTGAATCCATTTTTGGGATCCATTTTCTGTAATTCCTTCTTCATCTTTTATTTTCTACGTATTTTAATAAATTTCTATTTTGCCCCTAGTTCAATTATGAGTGTCTAATTTTCTTTCAAGCTTGGATTGAAGGTGAAGTCTCAACATGTGTCATGGGCTTTATTTGGTAAATTTACTTTCTCTTCCCCTCTAATTTTTGTGGATATTTTGACTTCTCGTCGACAAATAATACTTATCTTGTCTAGTACCGCCTTGGTTTCACCGGCCCTCTAGTACAAGGTTATTATTATTTGGCACAATAAGCCCTTAGCACCATATTGATTAGAGCGTGATTCATGAGGTATGGATTCCCCCCTCATGATTTAATTGGCATTAATAAGGATTATTTAGCCCATGATACATGTTGATACGGATCCAGATACCCAAGTACGTCATCTCAATAGATTTCTCTTCAATTTATTATCGCCATTTAAATTCCAATTTTAGAATTTATTCTCGCCATTTCAATTCCAAGTTTAGGATAATCCAAATCATTTTCACCACAAATCCAACCACCCATTTACAAAATTAATTCTACACACAATTAAAATCCACCTTCTGTGGGATCGACACTCGTCACCATTAATCTATTCTACAATAGATTTGTGCGCTTGCGAGTTCAATAAAATTTGCACAACAAGTTTTTGGCGCCGTTGCTGAGGAGGTAAGTAATTTTAATTCATAGAATTAATTTTTGTGAATAATTCCATTTAATTGTTTTCTTGTATTTTTTTCTTTAAAAAAAAAGTGAATCTACATTTAAAGGTTAGTATTTCTTTTCTTTTTCTCTTCTTTAAAATTCTGTAATTTAATTTTCAATTTATTTTTCTTTGTAATTTTTTTGTTTATCTTATTAATTTATTTTTAGTTAATTTATATCACGTATTTGTTTTAGTGTATTTTTATAGTAAAGTTATAATAGCGCAATAAGGTTAGTATCAAAATTTCTCTCTCTCCTTTATTTTTATTTGTTTTGTTTCCATCTTTATTTTTATTTTATTTATTTTGCATGCATGGTCGTAGGTCATTATTACCTAATCTTGAACCTATAGACCTTGAACTTGAGAAAACACTTCGCACACACAAACAAATTAAAAATAAAATGGATTTGCAATCACAAGAGAGCCCATTTAAGGACTACTTCAGTCCTTTAGCTAACTTGAGCACATCATGCATAAGATACCCAAATATAGCTGCTAGGAGTTTTGAACTAAAACCTAGTGTGCTAAATTGTCTCCCCACATTCTATGGCTTAGAAAATGAGGACCCATATAATCATCTGAATGATTTTCATGCTATTTGTCAAACATTTAAATATGAGAATTTTTCAGATGATGATGTAAAACTTAAACTATTCCTATTTTCTTTAAAGGATAGAGCTCGTTCATGGTTAAATACTTTGCCTGCTAATAGCATTACATCATGGGAATAAATGGTAACAAAATTTTTGAATAAATATTTCCCAGTGCATAAAACCAATGCTATTCGCAGAGAAATTTCAGAGTTTACCCAGAGAGAGGACGAGCAGTTTTTTGAAACATGGGAGCGATTCAATAGGCTACTCTTGAAGTGTTCACATCATGGGTACGAGAAATGACACCAATGCCAATACTTTTTGGAGGGATTATTGCCGAATGTGCAAGAATGGCTAATGGCAACAAGTGGAAGAGAGCTAATGTCAAAAAGTGCATCAGTGATTTGGGAATTCTTTCAGCGACAAGCGGGTAATTCCCAATAACAGAGTCGATCACTCAGGAATACTAGAAGAATTAAGGGAGTAAATGGGGTTCACATTGGCGAGTCAACTTCAGGAATCAAAGAAGTCAATGAGATGGTTGAAGGTCTCGCTCGACAAATGGCATCGTTATTGACTGCTAAATCAACAGAGCCACATGACCATGTCTCATACTCAGATCAAGCCAACGCCATAGGTGTAATGAAAAAACCATCGAATTACAACCCATACTCCAACACATATAACCCTGGATGGAGAGACCACCCCAATTTTTTATGGTCTCAAGGATTCCAACAGAATGGACCAGCAGCTCCAGCTCCACCAATTCCTCAAAATCCTCAAGCCTCTCAGCCACCATTTAGACCATACAATCAGAACCAGAACTACTCTCAACCCAGACCATGGGAGGATTCATTCCAGAATCTCAAGAATCTTACTCACTCTACGATTAAGCAACAGAACCGCACCATTGATGGACTACGAAATGAGTTGAGAGCAGGCTTCAACTCGCAAGCCTAATCAGTTTCAAGTCTGAGGAAGATGGTGGGACAACTTGCTTCTTCAGTTCAGACCTTGGCAATGACTGTTGAGAAAGGCAAGTTTCTAAGTCAACCAGTGCCTAATCCTAAAGGAGTACATGAAGCAAGTACCAGTTCACCACAGCAACATAGAGAGGTCAAAGCAGTCATGACCTTGCGAAAAGGGAAAAAAGTCGACAACAAAGTGGAGATGCCGGTGACAAAAGAAAATCAAATTGTACCTGTGAATGTTGAGGAGTCACCATCAGAGGAGAAATAAGAAACCAACCCGCGAGAATATATTCCGAAAGCTCCAGTTCCTCAGAGGTTAGCTATAGGAAAAAAAGGGAAAATCCACAGGTGAGATTCTTAAAATCTTCAAACAGGTAAATGTTAACATCCCTTTACTTGATGCTATAAAGTAAATTCCATCTTATGCCAAGTTTCTTAAAGACCTTTGTACTAAAAAGAGAAACATTCATGTTCAAAAGAAGACATTTTTAACATAAAACGTTAGTTCTATACTCCAACAGCAAATTCCTATAAAATCCAAAGACCCAGGCTCCCCCACTATCTCATGTAGTATAGGGAACCACACAATTGAAAATGCTTTGTTGGATTTAGGAACTAGTGTAAATCTGTTGCCTTACTCAGTATTTTTGAAACTTGGACTTGGAGAATTACACCCAACTCCAGTGGTGTTACAACTTGCAGATCAGTCCACGAAAATACCTCGTGGTATTGTGGAGGACGTGCTTATCCAGATAGACAAATTTTATTTTCCTGTTGATTTCATTGTAATTGACACTCAACTAATACAGGATTCTAGGAAGCACATCCCCATTATCCTAGGCCGACCTTTCTTGGCAACTGCGGATGCTTACATTCAATGCAAAACTAGAAATATGCAGTTGTCCTTTGGCAACATGACTATGGAGCTGAACATCTTCAACATTGCCAAACAACCTCACAATGCAGATGATGAAATTGTTGATGTGGATTTAATTGAAGCATTAATTGATGACACTTTTCTTTCAAACCTTAGTGATGACCCTTTACAAACATGTTTAACTCACTTTGGTTTGGATTTTGATATTGACAGATCAGTCGATGAGGTCAACACCTTGTTTGACTCAGCACCATCCATGGACACTAATAAATGGAAGTCAAGAGTTGAACAACTAGCACCATCAGAAAAGAAACTCATCTCATCATTAGAATCAACACCGAAACTCGAGCTCAAAACATTGCCCAACACATTGGAATATGCATTTTTGGGGGAAGAAAGTTCTCTGCCTGTAATCATCTCATCATCCCTCAATGACGAACTAAAAGGTAAGTTGTTGGATGTTTTAAAAGAGCGCAAAGAAGCATTAGGATGGACCATAGCGGATATAAAATGTATAAACCCAGTAGACTGCATGCATTACATTCACCTTGATGAAAATGCTAAACCTACTAGGGAAATGCAACGTCGGTTAAATCCTAATATGAAAGAAGTGGTTAGAACTGAAATCCTTAAACTATTAGATGCAGGTATCATATACCCAATTTGTGATAGTTCATGGGTCTGTCATGTGCAAGTCGTCCCCAAAAAGTTAGGAGTCACAGTAGTTACCAATGCTGATAATGAATTGATACCAACTAGAGTAACTACAGAATGGCGTGTATGCATTGATTATAGAAAATTGAATTCTGTCACACGTAAAGACCATTTTCCTTTACCATTTATTGATCAAATGCTTGATAGATTAACAGGTCGTGAATTTTATTGCTTTCTAGATGGCTACTCAGGATATAATCAGATTCTCATAGCACCAAAAGATCAAGAGAAAACTACTTTCACTTGCTCTTTTGACATATTTACATATAGGAGAATGTCATTTGGATTATGTAATGCACCTGCTACATTTCAACGATGCATGTTAAGCATTTTTTGTGATATGGTTGAATGATTCCTTGAAGTCTTTATGGATGATTTTCTGTCTTTGGTGACTCATTTGATCAATGTTTACATCATCTAACACTAGTTCTGCAGAGATGTATCGAGAAGAACTTGGTCTTAAATTGGGAGAAGTGTCATTTTATGGTAAAACAAGGTATTGTTCTCGGTCACATCATTTCGAGCAAAGGTATTGAGGTTGACAAAGCCAAGGTGGATCTCATTTCTAATATTCCTCTACCCAAAACAGTTAGAGAAGTAAGATATTTCCTTGGGCATGCTGGTTTTTATAGACGTTTCATTAAAGATTTTAGCAAAGTTTCTAGCTAAGGATGTACCTTTTATCTTTAATGATTCATATCTTGTGGCTTTTGAAAAATTAAAGCAATTGTTGACATCATCACCCATCATTCAGCCCCCAAATTAGAGTTTACCATTTGAGCTCATGTGTGATGCATCTGATTATGCAGTAGGAGCGGTATTAGGACAAAGAGTTGATCGAATTCCCCATGTTATTTATTATGCTAGTATGATATTGAATGATGCACAGTTGAACTATTCAACTACTGAAAAAGAAATGCTAGCAGTAGTGTTTGCATTGGAAAAATTTCGATCTTATCTCATTGGTTGTAAAATAATTGTGTTCACAGATCATGCTGCTCTTAAATATCTTCTCACGAAGAAAGATGCAAAAGCTAGACTAATTCGTTGGGTGTTACTTTTGCAGGAATTCGACTTGGAATTTAAAGATAAGAAAGGCACAGAGAATGTTGTAGCAGACCATCTCTCTCGTCTCCATTTTGACACAATTTCTGAACCTTTAACATTGAATGAGTCATTTCCAGATGAACAACTAATGAGTGTGGAAGTATTACCTTGGTATACTGATATAGTTAATTATCTTGTTACAAATCAACTTCCAGAGCATTGGACCAAGCAAGACAAAGCCAAATTCTTTGCAGAAATAAAGAATTTCTTTTGGGATGACCCTTATTTGTTCAAGTATTGTACAGATCAAATTGTTAGGTGATGTGTCCCAGAAAATGAAATTCAAAATATCTTTTCATTCTACCATGAACAAGCTTGTGGAGGCCATTTTAGTGCTAAGAAAACAACGACCAAAGTTTTACAATGTGGTTTCTATTGGCCAACTATATTTCGAGATGCTTACACTTTCTGTTCTTCATGTGATAGGTGTCAACGAATGGGGAGCATTACACGAAGAAACATAATGCCACTAAATCCAATTTTAGTGGTTGAGATTTTTGACGTATGAAGTATCGACTTCATGGGACCCTTTCCCCCTTTTTTTGGCCATCAATACATATTGGTTGCTGTTGACTATGTATCGAAATAGGTAGAAGCAATTCCATGCAGAGCCAATGATCACAAGGTGGTGATAGGATTTTTTAAAAGCAACATTATTTCACGCTTAAGATTCCCTCGAGCGATAATCAGTGATGATGGTGGCCACTTTTGTAATAAAGCATTCAAGGCTCTTTTGACAAAGTATTTAATCACTCACAAAGTGGCGACCCCATATCATCCGCAAACTAGTGGCCAAGTTGAGATCTCCAATCGAGAAATAAAGCATATATTAGAAAAAACGGTGAGGCCAGACAGAAAAGATTGGTCATTAAGACTGGATGATGCATTATGGGCATATAAAACGGCTTTCAAGACCCCGATTGGGATGTCACCCTACAAGCTAGTGTATGAAAAAGCTTGCCACCTACCTGTGGAACTCGAGCATCGTGCATATTGGGCAATCAAGAAATTTAACTTTGACATGCAGCAAGCCAGCTCAGAAAGAAGATTACAGCTGGCAGAACTTGAAGAAATTCGCAATGATGCATACGAAAATGCCAAGATTTACAAGCAACGAATGAAAGTCTTCCACGACAAGCAAATTATGAGAAAATCTTTCACTCCAGGTCAAAAAGTACTTTTATTCAATTCTCGCTTGCATCTATTCCCAGGTAAGTTACGCTCTCGTTGTTCTGGCCCATTTATTGTTCATACTGTTTTTCCACATGAGGCAATTGAAATTAAGGACCCAAAGAACGGTGTCACATTTAAAGTTAATGGTCAAAGATTAAAGCCATTAATCTAGAGTACCAACCACATAGAGAAGACACCGAAATAAATTTGAGTGACCCACCAGATTTGAATTGATTTTTTTTCTTTTCGATGGTTTGATTTTTCTTTCTTTATTTTTATTATTCTTTTGCTAATTGAAATTATTTTTGCATAAGTGTGTTTATTATTAAGTTTTCTCTTATCATTGTTAATCATGAGTACCATACTTAGACCGTTCCTCCTGAACATTCTTAAACCACTTCAATGTGTCAAAACCTATCTCAAAAGGCAGATTCAATTTTGTAAAACACATCGCATTTGGGTTCTACAACCACTAGAGTTAGTAGCCTATGTTGAGGGTTTAGAAAGCCAACTTAGAGATATTGAGAGAAGTGTTTACGACATCCAGTTGGAGCTTGAGGTAAATTCAATAAGAGGGCAATTTTAATTTTCTTTGTGTGTTTTAATTTGTTTATGTGCTTTAGTTTGTTACCCTGGTGAAGTGGCGGATAACGGTACTCCGTGACAATCAAGTTGGTTACTTCAATTTCCCATAATAGTTGATATTCTGAGGCGAAGGTATGGACAGAACCGAGATTCTAGCGAAGCTTCACAAGCGATTCCCTTCACTTCCTCAGAATGCCCTCCTTACAATCTATAAAGCTCGGTCCGAACGCATGCGATTGCTCATGAGGAATAACATACCTGCTGACATCCATTGGTTAATCGAGGTGAAAGTACGATTGGCAGGTGAGTTACCTCCAAAATTTATTGCATACATGCCTGGTTGTGGTAAAGGAAATTATGCAAGAAAACGACGAGCTCGAAGAATTTCTGTTGCTTGTTGTAAGTGTGCCAGAATGAGTTGCGATAAAAACTCATGTTCTTTAGGAATGGTGTCTGATAACAAGGAAGATAAGATTCAATTCATTAGGGATGGCTTGAATAAGGAGTCATTGGATGATATCATTTTGTCTCTTGAAACGCATCCCAATGGATATGTGCAAGTAGCGATTCTCCAGCTATGGCCATTATTCCAGAAAGAACATGCACGATATAGTCTCGGGAATCTGACTATAAACGACCCTGTTTGCCAGTTTATAAGAAAACTGGATGGGATGCCTATCCTCGACCTATAGAGGGCGTTCAAGCCGTTTCTGGACGTAAAACCAGAGGAAGATGTGAGCCACAATCGCAACTACCTGTAAATGTCCTTTTACTTTACTGTTATTTTATTTCATTTCACTGTTGTTTTATTGTTTGCATTATTGTCTTTAATAATTTTATTACTGTTTTTTTCTTTTTTACTGTTTACTTTTTGACTATCGAGCCATGTGCTTTACGCGTTATTTGACACTGACATGCCAGCTCATACACAGTTGTGATCCACTGTCACCAAGATTCTTAAATATGACTTTTTGTTAAGCACTCACAAATTGTTTTTGAGAAATATTCCAATGGCAGCTACTCCCAATAGACAATTTAAGAACATTTGTGTGCTTTCTGAATTTACCTATGGCAAACATAAAGAGTTCGTTGATGCAGCCATAGATCTTGGTCGAAGGATAGCAGAAAGAAAATTATACTTGGTATATGGAGGAGGCAACCGAGGGTTATCAAAATTGGTCTCAGAAGCTGCTTTTGTCAGAGGAACCCAAGTGTTAGGTATCATCCCATGAGTCCTAAAACCTTTGGGTAATTTGTCTGACTCATCAACTGGAGAAGAGTTAGTCGTCTCAGGTATGCAAGAACGAATAACTGAAATGCTTAATCATGCTGATGCTTTTATTTTCCTTCCAGGAGATCTTGCAATACTAGAGGCACTTATCACACTAGCATCTTGAGCCCATCTGCACATTCACCAAAAACTCATCGGTTTGTTAAATGTCAATAATTTTTACGATGGCTTTATCGCATTTCTTAACCATGCAATAAAAAACTATTTCATTCCTTCCAATGCGAAAAAGCTTTTTATTTGTACTAACACTGCTAATGAGCTACTTGATCTGTTACAAGCTTATAAACCGGAGTAAGACCCCTGGACCTTTGTGTTGGAGCGTTCAAATAATGATGGTAACAGTAGTCACAGTAAGAAGTACAAATTAGATTTAACTCTCCGCTTGTAAATATTTTCTTCTGTGTTGCACCACCCAGGTGATGTCTTCTAAACTCTACTTCTTTCCTTTAAAACATTGAGGACAATGTTTCATTCTGGTTGGGGAGAGAGAATAGTCGACAATTGTGGAATCATGGTTAAGTTTTTATTAATTTTTTGTTGTAGAAACTAACTGTTGCTAACTTTTTGTGTTAAAGATGGCTGAATATGGAGTGTAGTGACTCAAGAAACGCATCTTCATCGTTTGAAAAAAAAAATCAGACATTTTCTTTTTTTTATTATGTTTTGATGTTCATTTTTCTTCTTCTTTGTAATTTCTCTTTTATAAATATACACTTTCAAATTTTTTGAGTCGAAGATGGCTGAATATGGAGTGTAGTGCCTCTAGAAACGCATCTTCATAGTTAAAAAAAAAATTCTTTTTCTATCATTTTAAATGTAACTTTTCTAATTAGTTTTTATGCATCCTTTTCACATTTCTGCATGCATATTTTCCTTTCATGTTTAGGATAGGTTGGGGGGTAGAATGTTGTTTTAAAAAAAATTGTGTGATTTGTTTTAACATTGGATGACATGATTAATTTTAAATTTTAGTATTTGTATTATCTTTGGACTTAAGTGATGTTACGCTATGTTTGCTACTTTACATGTTGATGTCGGAGACAAATATGAGTTGCTTGAAGGAATGAACATGTCATAATAAATACCAAGTGAGTTTTTGAGCCTATCATTTTTCTTGGAGAGTAACCTATTTGCCCAGTCTTTATACAACTTAGCAGTTTATTATTATATACACGATCTTTAGATTTCTTTTGAGTTAACCCTAAAAAAAATTATAAAATAAAAAAAAAAGAAAAAAAATGTGTTGCTACATTTGGAGGCCCATCTAACTAGTAGATATGGAAGATTATTTAAAGCCCTAAAAGATGATGGAAATGCCATCTTTGATCCGTTTAGCCTTTCTAGTAATCCATTTTGTGAAATATTCATAGTTAACCCTTTTGAGCCTTAAAAAAAAAAACTTTTCTTTGTCAAACTTATCATCTTGACCCACTTAAATTTGGAGTATTACCCAATATCTTACAAGTTCTATCACCTATTTATGTTTGAGAACAATGTAAATAAATATTTTGTATAGTGAAGTTATGCCCAACAAAAGCAAAAAAAAAATTATTGTTTCAAAAAAAAGAAAAAAATAATAGGTGAAATCCACCTTGACACTTCCAAAAAAAAAAAAAATCTCTGCATTTTTCTTAAACACACACTTTGTTTTTCTTATTTCCCTTCTTTGTTAACCATGTCCTTAGCCTACGTTACGTCCTAATAAAAGTCCTTCTTGATTTTAAGGAACTATAGTCTGAAGTAGAAGCTAGTTATATGGGCTAAAAAGATGTAGTGATGTATAATAATAAAAAAAAAGAAAAAAAAAAGATAAATAAATTGGGTTGACTAGCATTTTTATTTGACTTGAGATCGTATTATTTCTAAGCTGGGGGCATATTTCTTTCATCTTGGTGAGAGCATGTAATATCATTTTTTTTTATTTTCTCTCAATTACCATTCATTGGAGTGACTATTTTTATTGGGTTTAATTTCTTTGTGAGAGTGTCACTACTTCCAGTAAGATTTTGGGTTTAACATGTCATTCTTGAAGGTAACTATGACAAAGTCTACTGGGCTGATTCATGTGGATGGTTGATGTGGGTGTGATGTTTCTTTAGACTTGAGATAATGCTTATACTTTTATTTGATTGTTATCATTAGTCTGATTGAATAAATAAGAGTGTTTAAAAAAAATCATTTTGGATGTGAATTTTGTTTTCGCTTTATTTGCTAGGGACTAGCAATAAGCTGGTTGTGAGGTGTGTTGAGTATTGGAAAATGTATATTTATAAAGGAGAAAATCGTCATTTTACATTTCATGTCTCACTAACAACCCTTATTTTTATGTATTTAAGCTTTTTGTAATTTAATTATTTGTGTTTTCTTTTAATTAAGTATTTTATGTATTTTAGGGGCATCATAGTCATTTCACAATAAACGAGAGATCAAACGGCAAAACGAACATCACTTTTGAACTCAGGACGGTCAAAAACCTTAGGAGGAGCATAAAAGGAAAAATGTTACTGTTCACATGTACAGTACTATTCACATGTACGGTACTGTCTACGTTACTGTTCACGACACTGTTCACATAGACGGATCGATGATGTGACATTGATCGATGATGTGGCATTGATTGATGAGGTGACACGATCCTGTTGGGCTAAAATTCTTATGCACTGTTGATTGGTGACGTGGCAGCATATTAGTGGACCAAAAATCGCACGTACGGTACATGCATTACACAAGATTATTTTCAACCAAACTGCGTTACTATTCAACCCGGGTCAAACCGTGTGTACTGTTTATCCACGTGGTCAAACCGCGTACTGTTGACTGATGACGTGGCGCAATCTTGAGCGTCCAAACTCTTTTTAATCCGATGACCATGATTTACTCTATGTATCTATAAAAAGGGGGCCTCCCCCCCTAATTTGATATCTCTGAATCCATTTTTGGGATCCATTTTCTGTAATTCCTTCTCCATCTTATATTTTCTACGTATTTTAATAAATTTTCATTTTGTCCCTAGTTCAATTATGAGTGGCTAATTTTCTTTCAAGCTTGGGCTGAATGTGAAGTCTCAACATGTGTCATGGGCTTTATTTGGTAAATTTACTTTCTGTTCCCCTCTAATTTTTGTGGATGTTTTGACTTCTCGTCGACAAATAATACTTATCTTGTCTAGTACCGCCTTGGTTTCACCGGCCTCCTAGTACAAGGTTATTATTATTTGGCACGATAAGCCCTTAGCACCATATTGATTATAGCGTAATTCATGAGGTATGAATTCCCCCCTCATGATTTAATTGGCATTAATAAGGATTATTTAGCCCATGATGCATGTTGATACGGATCCAGATACCCAAGTACGTCATCTCAATAGATTTCTCTTCAATTTATTCTCGCCATTTAAATTCCAATTTTAGAATTTATTCTCGCCATTTAAATTCCAATTTTAGAATTTATTCTCGCCATTTCAATTCTAAGTTTAGGATAATCTAAATCATTTTCACCATAAATCCAACCACCCATTTACAAAATTAATTCTACACATAATTAAAATCCACCTCCTGTGGGATCGACACTTGTCACCATTAGTCTATTCTACAATAGATTCGTACGCTTGCGAGTTCAATAAAATTTGCACAACAGTACGAAAAATAAAGAAATTATTGAACAACGTTTAAAATAGAAAATAAACCAAAAAACTAAATCGAGAACTGAACAGAAATTAGAATTGAGAAATGAACCATTAAAATGAACTGAAAAACCAATTGATTAAATAAAATTGTTAAGAGAACTAAAACTGAACCAAAATTGAGAATCGAAACAAAATCAAAATCAAACTGAATCGACCTTTTAGTTTTGGTTCGATTTTTGTTTCCTTAAATGTTTAACGGCTTTGTTGAATTTTTAACCCGAACCGAACCTAACCGAATTGAAAATTTTAGTTTATTTTGAAACCAAATCGATGCCCACCATTAGACAAAAAAGGTATTTAAATGTCTTAAGACTTGAGTTTCTTAATACGAATGTACGGTACTGTACTAGACATATATTAGTAAATCTAAAGTAGGGATGGCAGTGGAGTGGGACGAATGTGGGGAGGCCTACCCCATTCCTCACTCCATTAAAAATCTCGCCTCTATTCCTCACCCCATCTCTCAATAAATTTAATGGGGTCGGGACAGAGAATCCCCATGTGGGGAATGATTTCTTCATTCTCACCATATTCTTTATTTACTTATTCAATAGTACGTATGGACAAATGATTTCAGTAAATTAAAAATAAAGACTTAAATAAAATCATTACTGCATTTTAAAGTATTTAAATTATTTAAAAAATCTCCAAAAAGTATCTTGAAATAATATCAAAATTAAAAAAAATATTTGAAGAGAGCAGCACCTTGAGAGAGGAAAGAAAACATAACAATAGAATTATAATGTAAGGTTTTCTTTTATTTATAATATAATTGCATTAGTTAAAAAAAATTATCAACCAGCATTGTAATTAATAAAACAACAAATTATTGAACAAAAATTAAAAAGTATTCATATATAACGGGGATTGGAGTGGGGACTACAAAACTAAACCCTATCCTATTAAAATTTGTGGATTATTTTTTCCCTAGTACCTGCCTCATTCCCAAAAATTATTCAAAATTCACCCTATTTGGGGCGGGGCCCAATGGGGATCTAAAGCCATGGAAATTTATCCCATCCCTAATCTAAAGGCAAAACATCTAAAAACTAACTTTAAAAGAGATTCTAAGAAGCTGCAAGGATTGTTACTGTAACTGACTTTGGAAAGGGAATGGAAAAAGTGAGAGTTGTAGATTCTGTTTGTTGTAAGACTCTTAAAAGAATTCATCTTAAAAAAATAATCTAAGATTTCACTGTCTGATCATTATATAAATAATGTGACTGAATTGAATCATTCAATGCATGGCTTAGGATGTAGAGGAAACCGTATTTATTGACCTTGTTAAAACTCTATAAGAAAGAAGATGATGAAAAGAATAATAAATATAAAGAGAAATGTTGAGGCATGGGACTCTAAATTCTAAGGAGAGTCTACGAAAGGATGTAAAAGAACCTGCAACCATCAAGAGGCTGTGCTATCATGCCAGCAAATGAGTGGATGTATGAAGTTAATGCCATGGCAGAACATACATAGTTGATCTGAAGCATCATTCGTATTATTGTTGTCTTATAAGAATTCAATGGATATCCATGTGTTCATGTTATGCTTTATATTATTTACTGTCAAAAGAGGCTAGAAGATTTTGTGAGTCTGTGTTTTAAGAAAAAGGCATATACACCTCAAATGTTACTCTACAATGATTCAACCAATTCTAGATAAACCAAATTGGTCTGAAGTTTATGGCAATGAAGTACTGCCATTATTGGTGTGGAGACCTCTTGGAAGGCCAAAAATGAATAGAAGAAGGAATCTTGATGAGATACCCCTAGAGAAAAGGAGATACAATATGTGCTACTAATGTCATTGTCTATTTAGACATAATAAGAGAACTTATCCTATAAATCCTACTAATGTTAATAAAAAGACAAGACATTAGAGGGAAATTTACTTTAAATTCATTTATTTAGCTTTCTATAACTAATGCATATTGTTGATGTTTTGATGTTAATCCGATTTTTTTTCTTTACATATAGAATAATGTGAAAGCCTATAATGATGTAAGAGCATTGGAGGCTAACTTTGGTAACATATGTGTTGAACTTATTTATTTCTATAAATTTTTGGTAAGATTATATTATGACTTAGTTATAACCTTGAATGCTTATAATAGAAACTTTAACCTCAAATATTGATAATAGAGGCTTTGCTGTGAACTTTAAAGCCATTATGTGAAGATCTTCTAAGTTGTAATTGTTTGAAATATGCAGAACCACAAAAAAGAAATATTGCAAAGGATCACAATAATCCAAGAGCCAAAAGACCAACCAATCAACCTCATTTTAGAATGTCAATGTACCTTAATAGACAATGTATTGCTAACAACAACTTTACCGTCAGAGCATTGGAAGGGTGTTCACTCATAAAACCATATTGGTAGTTCCAGTGGCAATGTTAGGATGCCTGAATCAAGTGACACTTGGATAGGGGTGCAAGGAAAAACAATCATGCAAGATTGTGGAGCACTTTATAGCAGAAATATAGTAGTGAACAACTAGGCACAAAGAAGGGCATTAGACAAAGGGAAAGCGTCAGCCTTCCCATAATATTAATGTATGTCTAAAGTATTTTTTGTAGTAAGGAATCACATAACACTTATATAAGTAAATAGTGGAAGTATATAGAAAATTTAACATCTTTTGGAATGCGACAATGGACCTTATATGTCTTTTTGTATTAGAGTAAGTGATAAATGGTAGTGTTACTTATTTGTTTTATTGTAGTTGTTTTAGGCCTTATAGGTAATATTAGTGTAAAATAAGTTCATAGACACTATATATAGGCATATTATGGTCTAAATTAGAGTTAAGCTTAGAGTGTTTTGCCATTTTCAAAGTTTTTGAGTGGCCGACATAGATAGGCTAAGTAAATAACCAACACTTATCCCTTTTTCGAAAAAAAAAAATCATTGTAACAATTTAGCTTATATCAAAACTGTTAAATATGTTGTCAATGATATTAATATTATTTCAAGTAAGTTTATCTAATATATTATTGGCTTTTAGTGTATATATGTTAAATTAACTTTGATACATATGTGTAATATCAAAAATGCTTCTGAAACATAAAAATTGATTAACTTCATATTACAAACAAAGACATATTACATTGTACTTGAAGGAGACTTTTAAGTTGTAGCTATTTATTGTAGCACATGTGCATGCTTCACCTACTTACTTGTAAGCTAAATGTGGGTAATTGTCAAGGAAACAACAAGCTGCTTGATTTCTGTAAACCATATGCATGCTTTATCTGTTTACTTGTCATGCACGCTTGGAGGCGGTGGCATAAAGTAAAGAATTGAAGCCGCTCTCACCATTTTTCATAAATTAAAACAAAATAGAGCAAAACAAAGAGAAAAAAAAAAGAAAGAATCGATAAAAAAATATATAAAAAAGAGGGAAGAAAGGAAGAAAAAAGAGAAGCCAAAAGTGAGGAAAGAGAGAAAAAAAAAAGGAAAAGAGAAAAAGAATTAAGAAGCCAAGAGCAAAAAAAAAACTTAAAAAGAGGAACTAAGAGGGAATGTTACAAGAAATAAAATTGGGTAGTCAGATCTATATTCAATGAATTAGTGAGTAATAGATTTTAAAAAATTGAATAATTATGATTTAGTTCATGTCATACGTATAAGTTTCTATATCAATTCTAACAGTTAATTTTTAAGCCCTGTATTTTAAGAGAAACCAAAGAATAAAAAAACTCACAGGAGTCCCAACGAATCTCGAAGTGAAACAATATCTATAGGAAGATATTGTTGTTGTTGTTGTTGTTGTTGTTATTATTATTATTATTATTATTTTGTGAAACATTTATGTTTAATGATATGATTTAATATCATGTTATGATTAAATGTACATATATTATATGTTTGATTGAGTCATGATATTTGATTGCCAATCAACATATGTATACCTTGTCTATAGGCTCTGTGCATGCGTATTAAGAATTATGTTACTTTATTTGTGCAATGTAATTAAATTTCACTGGGTTTTTAGAGGTTTTCTCCCCGCTCTACTCCTGCGATGATGATCCCTGAGAGTATTAAGTGTTCTTTCCCCTAGATATTTTATTTGGTGTAGTTTTTGTCATATATGTATATATGATTTTATGTTTCCTTCTATAATATGTTCACTATGGAGTTATGTCGTATGATTATGTATAAGCACTAGTGCATCACTTTATTTTTATTTATATAATTATATTCACTGACTGAACTGCAAACTCACTATTTTCCTATTTATTCTATTTCTCCTAGGTTTTTGTAGGACTTCATATAGTTCGGTTTAATCAATTAAGGTTGGGTCACAACACACACATTGCTAGATAATTTGCATTTTGAGCACATTTATGTTCGTATGTAAATATTTAAGATACATGTATATATAGTGAGATATGAACTATACGAAGTTTGAATATGTTTTCAGATAAGACAGATGTTATTATATGTTTATAATAGAGGCCCTAGGACATTTTTATATATTCATGAATTAAGTTTATGTCATAAGTTTTAAATATCGGACTGTATGATTCACCTTAGATCGAGCATATGAGTTAGGGTGGGTAGAGTTGTGTCACTTATTCATATATAAGTACTAATTTTGTTCACTTTATACACAAGGACATAGAACATAACTAGAAGTAAGCTTACGATCATGTTGATACATCTCTTTGGTGTCGTTGATCATGCTTTCAATTCCATTGAATCTGCCACCAAATTGAGCTCTGAAATTCTCTTCAGTGCCCAAGTCATGTTCATCATATAGAACAAAAATATCTTGTTTTTGTAGTATCTCATGGGCTTTATTTTTTGTCAGTGACCACCATTAGAAAAATGTGCATCTGTTAGTAAAACATTTGTAGAATAGCCTATATGGATTGTCTTTTGCGATGGAGATTAGGATTATCGCCTTACACAATAGTAACACTTTTTGTTATAGAAGTTGATGACACCACCATTCATATCCACGACATCTGGAATGTCATTACTCTTGGATGCATTTTGGATTGTCATCACTATTTGCACTTTGATTGCCACGACTGCTAGCCACAAAAGATGAACTAGGCATTGTTTTGTTGGCTTTGAACTCATGGTTTAAAGGTTGGGTGTTTGCTTCAGTCAAAAGTTGTGATTGATAAAATAAAGAAGAGACATGAGATGTCCTTTAATGTTCTTATGTCGTTAGGGGTTTTATATGGTGGCTAAGTTTTTTTGTTTCACTATCATGTTATAGTTGTTATCATTAGTCTTTGTAGTACTCTCAAGTGCAATAAATATGCAATGTGGCTAAACGAAGTAAGGAAAATATCGCAATTTTCTTCACACTTGCATGTAAATAAGCAAAAATTAACGTGCATTTAAGTCCATAAAATTGTGTAAATAGCACCAGTTGATTTCTTCCCAATACAATGTTTTGAATTTTAAATGCCTTAGTTTCAAATTAAGGGCAAACAAGTCTTTTTACTTAGTTATCTAAGTCTTCATCAAAGATGTTGGTTGAATTTGTTGATTAGGGGGCGTGATGATGGTTATTGAAACATTAGGGCATGCGCCAACTTTTATTTAAACATGTGGTGGCTTACAAAAATTAACCCTTAATATTTTAACAAAATGACAATTATACGTTAATTGTCCATAAACCCTAATATCCAATTTAAATTTATCTATATTTTGGTCATTATATAATAAAACACTAATTTCATAATAAATTTACCAAACACATGTGCTTTATTTTTTAAACTTACAATAATTGTACCAACATAATTTTCCAAACATTAAGCTTTTTCCTTTTTAATCAGTAGCTTATTTCATTCACACAATAGAAACAGCTCATTTTATCAACTACTCAAATCTCAAATTAGTCCTTAATCTATATGGTTTCTACATTCCAAAATATGAATATGTGACATGTGACTTCCTAATTAAACATCCATGCATACATTTATTTCACTCCCTCTATTATTGAGCATTGCTTTAGTGCATACTAAATGTACTCTATAGATAAATAGAATTCAGACCTAAATCATTTGTACTGCAGGAGAAGTTTTTCTAGTTAAGTACCCACTTCAAACATACAAATATGCCCTTTAAATTTGCGTAATCATAATATAATGACTCGCTCAAGAGAACACTACAATCAGAGAATGTGTTGATTCACGATTAAGATATGTTACTATCTAAAAGTCGAGATAGGCACAAAGGCTCATCTTAACATATAAGGTACGTATTTCAAAGTAGACCTAAGCCACTGTACTGGGGCAACTACTGTGGGTCTTGGTATGGATTTACTAAAGTGAGGTTTAATTCATATAGAACCTTTGGCTAAGCCCTTGGGACACATTAACCCACAAGGAAATACCTTGTGATACGAGTTAGTGGAGAACCAATCATTCTAAGAAGTAGGTCTTATTTAAAACATAATTTCTAAATCATATACATACATTGTTGATTCGCATGCATCAAATATTTATTTTATTTATTTTTAAATTAAAAGTCAAAAAATAAGTGGATAATTAGTGGCTAAAGGAGCTCACCTTAACGAGCGTGCATCACAATTGATTGTATAAATTTAACAAGATGAAATGCATGCTCACCAAAGGATTTAATGCATAGACAAATCATGCATAAGATTAAATGTAAGCATGCATACAAGTAAATGCATTTACTTCTACACGTGGCGTTTTGGTTAGTAGAAATTGTTGAAATTGAAGCCAACATTGCAACTATAAAAGGCGCTCGCATCGAAGAGCAAAGGCATCTATTTTTTTTCTTTCTACGTTAAGTAATCTAAGAGAGAAGTAAAGTAAATTTAAAGCATTTTTGAAACCTACTTTTCTCTAAAAAATCATTTTTAATTCTATTTGAAAATGTTTACCATTACAAAATAAATTTTCATTATTTTTATTATGCTTCCAAAAATATTTTCGAGAAATTGTTTTAGAATTCTTGCAAAATCATTTCAACAAAAATTTCCTGAAATAATCTCTAACACATTTCTATATTCATTTTCCAAAAACATTCAATTTTCTCACATTTTCCCTAATAATATTTTCTAGGCTATAACTATCCTAGAGCATTAGTATTAAATTATCAGTTCTCTATTATTCACTGGCATACTTCACTCCCACACCACAATTCACCATAGATGACATAATCAAGGTTGTAACAGGAGTTTATTTAGACCATACCAATTCCTAAATGCACTTTTGGCCACTACTCTATAGATTACATAATAGAATCAAGCGGATAGTAGACCATTAAATCCAAATTTACAATTAAGCCCAACTTTATTTAATTAAGAAGAACCGATCTTTGTGACATGTAACTTAATAAAATTCTCATCCCAAATAAGATGTGGACAAGAACTTGCTCAAAAGAAAATTACAACTTGAGAATAAGAGTCAGTTTGGGAATGCTGTAACTTTTAAAATAATTATTGTTAGCTGTGTTGTAAAAATAATCAGTTATGAAGAAAATCAGTTAAGTGTTTCGTAAATTTTATTTTCAGAAGTACTGTGAGTTTTGAAAACGGTTATGAACGTTTGGTAAATTTTATTGTTAATCTGCTAAGAGAAAACATATGACTAAAATGTACATAATATAGGATCAAAATTACTTATACATATAAAAATATATACATATAATATTTTTAATTGTGTATTATAATAATTTTTACTAAAAACAAAATTTATAATATATTGATTTTATTTTTTTATTTTTTATCTTAAAAAATTGATAATTAAATTTATAATATATTGAAACAAATTTAATAATAATTCGACCAACAAATTGATATTAATAAATTTATATTGATGAATTATAAAAAAATTATTAAAACATTGATTTTGTTTCCAATTTGAATAAGGATAATTTTGGGTTTAGATAACAATTTTAAGGATATTTATGAAATTGTATTAAAGCACAAAATTAATTCTCAAAATCAAAATTTAAAATATACTCCTTCTTTATTTTTCAAAATCAGTTGTACGAGAAGTTGATTTTGACAAAAGTGATTTTGATTTTTTTTTTACCAAACACTAAAATTAGCTTTTAGATTTTTAAAATTACTTTTAAGCTTCCCAAAAGTAATCTCAAACGGGCCCTAAGTAGATTCAAGATAAAGTTGTATAAAATATTTTAGTAAGAAAGAAGATTACATATTGAGCTAATTAAAAAAATATTTTTCTAATTTATAATTTTTTTTTGTTTTGGCTGTTTAATTGATTTTGCTCTCTCAAAAAATACATGTGGTACTGTTTGCGGAAGATGATTGGCAAACTGAGATTTGTTTAGTGCTTTTTCGGTATTTCACTTTTTCCAGGTACACGTGCGGATTGAACCCGACTGCTTACTTGTTAGTTTGGACTGTCGGTATTTTTTAACTCTTGTAGAATAACGTGGCAACTTCTCCGCTAGGCGTCACACTTTTTACGTACCAGCGCCGCGGTTGATTTCTATTTTAACAACACCTTCCAGCAAAAAACAATCACAAGAGAAGAGAGCTTTCTTCAAGCTGAAGCATGAGGGGACTGGGACGGCTATTGCAGCGAGGTCTTTCTTCACACCGGCAGAGGCCGGGTTTCCCCAAACAAAACGACGCCGTAGTTTATGCGTCTTCCAGAACGCTGTCGTATTTGTCAAACCCGATCACTTCTCAAAATTCCACGTTACTAAAATCTATTCCTCTCTCTTCTTCTGTACAATCCGGAAAATGGAATCTTTTTCGAGGTTAGTTTATTGTTTTCTTGCTTTCATTTTCAATTAATTGTTTGTCGATTCAATAAATCCATGTATTGTCGTCAAACGCGGCCTTTTATTACTGTTACTTTTCATTTGTATTTAATATTGTAGGCTATTTTTTTGGTTTATTGCTATTTAAAAATATCCTTAGAAATGATTGCTAATTTTTGTATGAGGGGCAGTCTTTTTTTTTTAAAAAAAAAGGAAAAATTAGTTTCTTTGGTTATCCTCTAGAACAATATGATTCTTTTTTTATGTTTAATTCAATAGGAGTTGATATGTTAATAGTAGATTTGTGAAAATGTTTATGAAATTGATGGTGCTATTATTGTACAGTGCAGAGGAGGACAATGTTTATACAAACGCAGCCAACACCAAATCCTTCGTCTCTTATGTTTTATCCAGGGAAGCCTGTTATGGAAGTTGGGAGTGCAGATTTCCCGAATGCTCGCGCAGCAATGAACTCTCCATTGGCAAAATCCCTTTACGGGGTTGATGGTAAGCTTGCTTATATATATGTGTGTTGAAATTTTTGGGATTTTGTAATTTTCGGGATTATGAAAGCCTTTTATTTTTCGTGGATATAAAGGTTTAGTACTGATGTCCACATATTTCAACCAATTGGTGTGAAATATCTGGTTCCTGTTGTTGCTTAAGATTCATGCGTTATTTTCCCCCTTTGTTGAGAAATCTTAGTATAAGGTTGTCATAGATGAGTATTTTCAAAATAAAAATACAGATTTGTAGAACTTCAATAACAACTGCACAAATGTGAAATGTAAGAGCATAAGATGGTTTGCCTATGTGATTAATTTTGTGAGTTTGTTCCACCTACAACTATAATAAAGAGAGCGATAACTTAATTTTCATAGTATCAATTGTCTTGTCAACTTATCTGCAAGTATTTTAAGGCGATCTACTTTTGTCTTGGAGATTTATAAATGACCTGGGCAACCCCTTGTTAATAGGTATTGCATCTGCTTATTCCCAGTGTTCTAATCTGTTTTTGTTTTATGTGCTATGTTGGATGTGTAACAGAAGTTTGTAAGAAATGAAATCTATAAATTGTTTAACTCACTTCAAATAAGCAGTCAATTGTAACTACCATGGGATCATCCTGATGGAGAGAGCTAGGACATAGGATTTATGATGATGAGTGTAGGCTGTAAAATGAGCCATATATGGTTTAAGCCTTGATCATTGATGCAACAAATAAGAAAGTCCACTACAATAATGAGTTAAGAGCACATAACTGAAAAACTTAATATTGTATATAAAAAGTGTTGACTTGAAAAAGTGTAAGCAACTAATGTGTAATCGCAACATAATAATGCGTAATAGTAACATGTAAATAGCGATAAATGGGTAAAAGGAGTATCTTTCAATAAAAGAGTATTAAAAGCATTTGATAAGTACATGAAAGTTGAGTGAGTGTGCTAGTAATTTTTGTTATCACCATTTTCTTTTTTCTTTTTTTTAACTTTCTATGTTTATGTATATTTTTTGATAAGTGAAATGCGTAGATTTCAACCTGTTGTAATTGAATGGAATGATCACTTTAGGGGTATGGTAAATAATTTTTCTTTCTTTTTCATACAGGTATTACTCGGGTTTTCTTTGGTTCAGATTTCATCACTGTGACAAAATCAGAGGATACTTCTTGGGATTTACTCAAACCTGAAATTTTTGCTACAATTATGGACTTTTATTCGTCAGGGCAACCACTTTTTCTAGACTCAGAAACTGCAGCAGCCAAAGACACAGCTATTAATGAGGTATGTTTCCAAACTTAATCTATTGGAATTTTTGAATTGTTATAATCAGCTTGTGAACACAATGTTATGTTATTTTTATGCGTTGCTCTTTCCTCGTTATGAACACATATATTATATTCCTTAGTTTGAGTATTACTTCAACTGTGGAGGATGTGTTTATTTGGACTTGAAATTGAAGATATAGTTCTTTGTGGCTTCATTGACCCAAAGTTATTTGATTGAGAGCTTCTTTCTCTGATTTACAATTTGTAAATATAGCGAAATTTTGATTCATTGCCTCATTGAACTAACATGCTGATCAAGAGTCCATTTTCTCTTAGATACATTTTTAACGAGGCTTTGTCAGCACTTATTTTTCATTTTCATTTTGTTTTGTCAAAAGAGAAAACCTGGGGTGAAATTTTGTTACTTGAACACAAAAATATATCTACATTAAGAATCATAGGAGGTCCGAAGGGTTTTGGTAATCAAAGGACTAACATGCATGTATACTAACATCTCAGATGTTGTAGCATTTCTTTTTATTTTTGGTACATAAATAAACAAGGTTTCCTAAGTTTGCCACACTAGCCCCAGACGCCTCTCCTTTGATTAGTGGGCCAAAGCCTACCTCAAATACCACCTGACTCGTTCAGTGTTCAAGGGCAAGATGGTAAATTTAGTGGATTTTTTTTCCCTAATATCATGTTTGTTTTGCATTTGACGATGCATATTGCCCGAAGTAGGTGGCATGTCAACATGAACATTATGTTGACATTTCTATGAACCCTCTCTGAAGTTCTTATGTGAGTGAATTTTCTTGTTATTAATTTGTCAAAATATTTGGAACATTATTTATCAGATGACATTCTTTGCACGTCCTGATCTCCTATGAACTATATAATAGAAATCTTTTTGATCTGGTTTATTTGTCATATATCCTGGATGAAATTTAGTTAATAATTGCAGCAGTTCTAGGGAACTCAAAACTAAATGCGCATATTGATGTTTTCACTTTTAAAATCCTAACCTTTTTCAACCATTTCACTTAAATTTGATTGTTCATCTCTCTTTTATGTTACCATCGTTAGTATTTGGTGATGCAGGATGACTCAGAAACTGTTGCAATGATCAAAGAACTCCTCGAGACCCGTATTCGGCCAGCTGTGCAAGATGACGGTGGGGACATTGAGTACAGAGGATTTGATCCGTAGGTTTTCCCTTCATATGGTTAAATACCATTCGGAATTAAACTGAATGTGTTTGTTTCATCTTGTCTCTTAGCTCTAATTAAAGATTATGTGTCTGCTTTCCGTAGGGAAACAGGAACAGTCAAATTAAGAATGCAAGGTGCATGTAGCGGCTGCCCGAGCTCGTCCGTCACATTAAAATCTGGCATTGAGAATATGCTTATGCACTATGTTCCTGAGGTAATATTCTTCGTTCATTTAAACTGGGATGGGTTTTGAGTTAGCTGGTTCTAAAATAGGGATGATTTGGTATACTTTCGTATAGCACAAATAGTTCCAGTTTTTCTTTTCTTAGTGGACAGCTGGTCCACTATCTGCTTTAAATCTTCTTCATTAATGCATTTATGAGTTTCTTATAGAAAAGGGGTGATATTTAAGGACCCTTGATTTTTTAAAAAAATTTATTTTTTAATTTTGGATAAATAACTACCATTGATTTAAATCACCGTGTTTAGTGTATTTATCATCCCAAATTTGTGAATTTCTGTGGTTGATTTGGAAAAGTTGAAGTTTGGTTTAAGCAACTACTGATACTAAACAAGAAATGGTTTTCCATCGTCTCTAGTATCCCTGAATAAGAATTTATATGTTGAATAATTTTTTGAGTTTCAGCATATAATTTCTTTATTGCTTGGTCTGTCTATCTATCTCCATTGATGTCTTGTTTGTTTTTCCTTAGCAAGCCATTTCTTTAGACCAAGCTGCACCCACAAGCTTTTCATTTGTTGGTTGAACTGCTAATGAAATCTAATTCTTTGCCTTCTCATATTTCTTTGTGAATTTTCTGCATACACAGGTCAAAAGTGTGGAGCAAGAATTAGATGCTGAAGACGAGGTTGCAACATTAGCAGGCCAGATGGAGTAGTTGTGTCTTTTATTTTTACTTCCTTGCTTACCATGCACAGATGAATCAGTGGATGAAAAGAGCTTGTGGTATGCCTTTCTGTACAGGAACAAATAATGTTTTTGCGATAATGAAGTTTATTTATATTACTGTATTTTATTATGTTCCTGTAAGCTAATTGCAATCAATCACATAGCATAGAGATGTAGTGGTACGGTCACTTGTAGGAAAGTTGGCTGGCTTATTTTTATTTGTTTATCTCTTTGTATCACACATGGCTATTAAATTTTGGATCTGGAACTTGTCTTTGAATTTTCTCTAGATCATTGATATGAATAAAGGTTTATTTGATGAGTTGATGGTTGCAAGTACCGGATCAGTTATTCTTAGTAATTACTTTGTTTCACTGTTGGCATGATTGTATAGATCTTCTCTTATCTATCGATTGATGGAAGTCAGCTGTTGTTGCCCATGTTGTCAAAAGAATTATTTGGTTGTGACGATGTGGGTTTTATCATAGAATCAGATCATTGATTAATCTCTTTACATCGTGTGTGGCTTCTGCTTTCGTTGCTTGCATTTTCCTACCCTATATGATATTTGCCAAAAGGCACACCTAGGAATGAGCTCTGTTGGCACAACTTAATCTATCTTAGTGACTAGTGAGTTTACCAGGCTGGCTGCCAAACAGGTAACATAGCTTTTGCATCTGTCATACAGTGATCAAGCTTGGCCAATTCTGCTTGCTTTTATCCGCTTACCCAGTTTTTGCTCATTTATTTGCTGAGATAACTTTTCTATCTGCATTGTTTCTTGCTTATCATAGAGGGAAAATTTGAGTCTTCTAAGAACCTCCATATTGTTGGTATTTATTTAGCTTTACAAGTCCGTTAGGCTGTTGCCCCTTGTACATAATACTGTTATTCGAATGATTTTTGTTAAAAAAAAAAAAATTATTATGTAGAGTATGACATTGTAGATATGTTGTGAGATACCAAAATAACATTTATATTTTAAGAATAGAATTTGAACCAGATTGGCATAGCATTTTCTCTAGGGTAATGTATATCTGTTACTCATAACAGAAAAGCTTGAACGGCTTGAAGCTGACACAAAAATGATGAGAGGCGGTTGATAATCAATTTAATGTTTTGTTTTTTGTATTCTGTTGTACACCTAAGTTGCAAGACTAAGCAAAGCTTTTGCTTGTAGTGTGCAGGACCAATTGCCACGTGTTGTGCCTTATTTTTTTGAAAATCAAGTCAATTTGGATGGCTATTGCTTTGCTTGCTTGGTTCTTGATTCTTTTCAACTCTATCTATGTGTAATACGGTTCTGGAATTTGATTACATTATTTTGCGTATTGACATTGAACTCAAGGTTGCCATCAATTTGTAGCTGCAGATTAGTTCAGTTGGTAAAATTTCTTGATTATTAAGAGGTGTAGGTTTGAACAATTTCTTGATTATTAAGAGGTGTAGGTTTGAACTTTACTCATATGAATAGAAATAGAAAAGAAGTAACTCACTATTCATTTTATATAAATGGTATCGTTCTCCTATGCTCCTTTTACAGCTGTTAGTGCTGCTTTATGCACAAAAATGGTTAAAAGTTAAAAAAGTTAAAATAAAAAAAAAAAAGGAAAAAAACTGTGCTAAAGTGGTGGGGGGATAATTTGTTAGATCCAGTTGCGGTTATAAATATGGCCTTAAAAACATTTTTCAATTCCCCACTTGCTTCATTTTATGCAGCCGGCAGCCTTTAGTCGCTTTCCCTTTTAATGATTTTTTTTTTTTAAGAGGAAGTATAACTTTCATTCATCCAATTGAGTGAATAAGTACAAAAAGTTTGTTGGAATATTATCTGTCCAAAAAACAAAATCATTTAGCTCTAAGGCCAAGTTTGCCGGTGAGTGAGCTAGAGAATTACACCCTCGTGGAGTGTGCTGTATCTTTACATTCTTCAACCTCTTCATCCGATCTTGGATTTTAGAGATGACCCAAAAGATTTCGGTTCTTGTGCTCTTCTTGAGAGAGATTAATTCCACTACTTCCTTATAATCAGATTCAATAATTAGAGGGAAACATCCAACATTTTCTGCTATCTCCAGACCAAACTTAGCAGCTTCAGCTTCTGCAGAATCAACCTTGCTAAGAAACTTTGTGGGCTTCATTGTTGCAGCCATAACCTTCCCTTCAGAATTCCTTATCAGAATTCCTAAACCAGTTCTTTGTTACTCCAATTTTACTGTTGCATCAATATTTACTTTGAACCAGCCCTCTGGTGGGTAGCTCCATTTTTGCTGGATAGCAGGACTCTTATGGTGACTTTCTGACATTTGGGCCATTTGGATTCTTCTGTAGGACTGCACCAAAGCTTCTGCTGCCGCAACTGATAGCTGGAAATTTTCCCTTTTATTTTTGAAAATGGCAAGATTCCTTGAGTGCCAAATGCTCCAACACACAGCAACTATCAACTCCATTTCAGCTTTTTTCCTTTTTGTAGTCAAATCCTGAAACAAACTAAAAACATCTTTGACTTTGCCTAACTGAATGTTCTCAACAAAAGGGGTCAGCCTCCAAATTTACTTTGAAACTTTGCATTCGAAAAGCATGTGACAGACAGTTTCTCTTGTTTTTTTTGCATCTCTGGCACCAGGGGAATTGAACAACTCTCCTCTTCCATAAATTTTCTGCCGTTGCCGATAGATTGTTTGCTGCCATCCACATGAATATTTTAACTTTTTCTGGCACTTGAAGATACCAGATAGCATGCCATGATCTGTATTTCTCCCCCGAACAGCTTGGCTTATCCGGAAATCTCAGCTTTAAAGCCAATTGGTAGCCACTCTTAACTGAATAATTGCCCTTTTTGTCATAGTGCCACATTACTTGATCTGGTTTCGGTTGCCTTGGCAGTGGTATTTTCAACATTTGGTCAGCATCTTCTTCCAGGAAGTGATGCCTAATCACATCTTCTTTCCACTCCTGATTCTCGTTTATCAACTCTGCAACAGTTGTGTCTACGCTTAAAGATGGGGGGGATATCGGCTGAAAAGTTATAGGTCTTGGAAGCCATGGACTTTGGTACACTAGAGCCTGCTGACTATCTCCAATTCTCCAACGTAGCCCTTGCTCTATCACTTTTCTACCCCATAAAATACTCCTCCATATGAACGAAGAATGTGAACCCAGCTGAGCCTGCATCAAATTTGAGTTTTTAAAATATCTGGCCTTCAAAACTCTTGCTACCAGCGACTCCGGCTCTTGGATAATCCTCCAACTCTGCTTTGCAATTAAGGCATGATTAAAGCTCGACAGATCACGAAACCCCAACCCACCTCTGCTTTTTTCTTGGCACATATTTTCCCATTTTGACCAGTGAATTGACTTATGATTCTGGTTGTTCCCCCACCAAAAACCAGCAATGGCCTTCTGCATATCCTCACAAAGACCCATAGGGAGCTTAAAAACACTCATTGCGTATGCAGTCACCGTTTGAGCAACAGCTTTTATCAACACTTCCTTTCCTCCACAAGAGAATAATTTTGCCTGCCAGCTCGAAATTTTGCCAAGAACTCTGAGTTTTATATCCTTGAAAAAACTTGTCTTATTTCTACCCACCATGGAGGGCAAACCGAGGTATTTTGCATGCCTTGAGACCACCTGTAGTTGGAAAATGGCCTTAATTGCAGCGATCTGCTCCTGCCTGGTACTCTCACTAAAGAACATAGATGACTTCTCGAAATTGAAAATTTGGCCAGAAGCCGCTGCATAGCAATCGAATATTTTCTTCAAATTTGTCCAGTCCTCCCTTGTAGCTCTTGTGAAGATCAAGCTATCATCTGCGAACAAAAGATGAGTAATGGAGAGCTCCTTGCTGAATTTTATCCCATGAATGAGCTGTTGAGCTTCTGCTTGTTTTAGGAGATTTGAAAAGGTCTCTGCACAAAGTATGAAAATATATGGGGACAACGGGCATCCTTGCCTGAGCCATCTTTGAGGCTGAATTAGCCCTTTAGCTACCCCATTTATCAACACCGAAAATGATGTAGTAGATATGCAGCGCATTATCAATTCAACAAAGCCAAGAGAGAAACCCAATTTTTCTAAGGTACATTTCAAAAAATTCCATTCCACCCTATCATAAGCTTTACTAATGTCTAATTTCAGAGCCACTAACCCATGCTTTTTCTCTTTACTAAGCCTTATTTTATGAAGACATTCATGCCCCATAATTATATTATCAGTTATAAGTCTATTTGGAACAAAGACACTTTGACCTGCTCAAATTACATTATTTAAGATCAGTTTCAGCCTATTTGCGACAGTTTTTGCAATAATCCTATATATTACATTACATAGGCTGATAGGTCTAAACTCCCCAACTTTCTTCGGTTTTTCAACTTTTGGGATCAAAGCTAAATAAGTATGATTCAAGGGAGTGAGGTTACCTCTGCCGTTAAGGACTTGCAAGCATGTGGCAATGACTCCTCGGCTCACTGACTTCCAATGCTTTTGGAAAAAAGCAGCTGGAAGACCATCTGAACCAGGGGCTTTAGTTGGATGCATTTGACTCAATGCTTCTGTGATTTCTGCTTCAGAGAAGGGCTGGTCTAGCTGGGCATTCATCTCCTCTCTGATTCTACGAGGCATGTTTTTTAATGCATTCTCTATTTGGCTTTGGGATGGATTATTGGAGGTGAAAAGGTTGTCATAATGTTCACAAAATATCCTCTCAATATCCTCTGCTTCCTCAGTCCACCTATTGTTTTCATCAAAGATCCCTCCAATTCTATTTTTCCTTTTCCTTGTTGTGGCTTTAAAATGGAAAAACTTCGTATTTTTATCTCCTTCTCGCAACCAAACAACCCTCGACCTCTGCCTCCAGAAAATTTCTTCATCCACGAGTAAGTCTTCAATCTGCCTCTCTATTAGCTTCATTTCATTACCATTTTCACAATGATTGTTGCTCCGTCTGTAATTCTTCAAATCTTCCAGCAACTTTCTCAACTTCTTTTCCCTTCCACCAAATTCTTCTCTACTCCACATCTTTAGCTCTGCAAGCGAGTCTTTGGCTGTCTTTTTAAACTGAGAGACAAGATCTTCACAATTCCAGCTTCTACTCTCAACCCATTCGTGCTTAACAATCTCTTGACACTTCTCATAAAAGCTCCACATATCCTCATAATACACCCTTGTGAAAGTTCGTCTCTTAAGGCTTCTGTTTCTGCCTCTTTCTTCGAGCACCATCATTATCGGATTATGGTCTGAGGTCCATGTTTCAAGGTGTTCTGCAGCAACTTCGTGAAACATACCCCCCCAGTCTTTACAGCAAAGGAATCTGTCTAATCTTTCTTCCACCAGCTGAGGACCGAACTGTTAGACCAAGTGAAGGGGTGGCCTTTGAAACCCAAATCTCTCAATCCACAGAATTTTACAGCATATCGAAAATCTTTTATATTTGACTCACGCCTGTCGATCTTCCCCGTCTTCTCATTTGTCTGTAGAATCTCATTGAAGTCTCCAAAATAGAGCCATGACAATGAGTATAAGCTAGCTAATCTCCTCAACAAAGTCCACGTATGCTGCTTTTGCTCTACCTTAGGATGGCCATAAATCCCTGTGCCTCTACAATAGCTACCATTTTCCGAATGGATCACTGCGTCTATGTGGTGGCTACTATAGGATTTAATGTCCACAACTACCTCCAAGCTCCATAAAAGAGCTAACCCCCCACTTTTACCTCTACTACTAACGGCAAAACAACTTTCGAAATTTAACTTCTTACCTGTCACCCGCATTTGCTCAGCCCTCATCTTAGTTTCATACAAAAACACAATTTGAGGCCTTTGCATTTGGAAAATCTTTTTGATTTCTCGGAACGCTTGGTCATTCCCCAAACCCCGAACATTCCAGCTTAGAACCTTCATAGCTGTGGGCGGTGCTGGCTACCAGCCACCGCCATTAATCCTTTCGGAATTGAATCAGCTGCCATTGCTATCATTTCGACATCTCCGTCTTGCTGTGTTGCCCGCTCTGTCATGTTCTTTGCTTCTATCGAGCAAGTTTCACCTTGGTCTAAACTGCTTATTTTTCTCCTTTTTCCATCTAGGCTCACCCAATTAGCATCTCCGGAAGGCTTTTTTAAAAGCTTTGGCCCAATTTCTTCCAAAGAGTTCTTTTCGATGGTTCTCGCTTGGAGCTTTCATTTTCGTTTCTTTGTTTTAGTCTTTATTTTATTTAGCCTCTCACCTTCGTCATAGCTTACTACAACTTGGGTTTATATTGGGCTCATTTCTGATTGGGCCTCATGTACTTGTGATATCCATCTTATTTCTCCTGTTTCTTTCACCAAGTCTCCATTTTGCTCATCTCCCCTTTCTCCTTCCCTCTCATTTAAATTTCTGATTCCCACCTTTTGGCCCTGTTTTTGAGGCACTGTACCAATATCTGTTGGTTGCATTGACTTTGTGAGACTTTTTTCTGACAACCTTGAAACAGCCGCCCCTTCCGTCTGCAGATTATCCAATATTGGATCCATTTGCAATCGGGTCAACTCATTTTCATTCTCAGCTCCAGTGATGTTGCTTCTGTGTTGGTCCTCCATCATCTTTGAGGTCACCTCTGATTTGGACCTTGTGTATATTCCGCTATCCTTTTTCTCTTCTTCTGCTTTCTATCGCTCCTTTCCTCTGTTTAGCTTGATTTTTTTTGCCATTGTGAGTGCTCTCAGCCATGACCCATAAGCCATTTCTTTTCTTGTTTGGTTTTTGTATTGCTTGCATTCTCTGTATTGATGTCCTATGCATCCACAAACAAAACAAAAATCTGGCATCCTTTCATATAGCACCGGCATTGGGATGATCTTTCCTTTGGTCGTTTCTTTTTCCTCCTTATCAGCTTCTGTATCTACCATTTCTGTAGACTCCCTTCCTGATTCTTTTTCTGCTGCACACTCCCCTTCTACAGCTTCCTCATCATTTAGCTCCAGTAATTTAATCAGAGGTTGAGTAATATCAATTGAAATTCTCAACCTGGCGTATTTGCCAAAGCATTCACCTGAGGCATTTGTCCCCACTTCCTTCACTGTTCCAATTTCTCCCCCAATTTCTTTTATGGTCTCTTCATTCATGCACAAGATGGGGACATTATGTATCTGGACCCAAAAGGATGCATGAGTGAAAACTTGTTTATTTATCTCCCCGATGCCCCTTTTAATGATTTAAAATCGTTTAAGTGAATTCGGAAAACCACCACATCGTACTTGTATTTAATGTTGCATGGATTGAATTGCTTATTTTATTTAGTATTGACGTGTGAGCTTGCAATAGGTAGGGGGAAATAACAGTGACGTCTAGGGATGGTAAAATCCGGGTTCGGATTCGGGTTTATCCTTTCTGGTTTCGGACCCGGACGTCATTTTCTTACTCCCCTGGATTAAAACTCAGTTTTTTCCATCGGGGTCCGGTCTGGATTCAACCCGAAAAAATTCGAGTTTTGAACCCAGACTAATAAATCAATTTCTACGATTCTAGAAATCCTCCCGTGGACACAAGCAAGAAATTTGAATTAATTATAAGGCAAACTCAAATCCAAACAAAAAAAGGCATGTAAACACATTGGTTGAAAAAAAAAAAAGACCAAAAGGTCGCTTTAGTAGTCAATTAAATACACAACAAATATATTGGAGAATAGGTCCTACTAAAACGATCTTCTAATTCTAATTGGAGGTTGTAAAGAAACAAAACAAAATGATATTCCAATTTGGGGAAAAGCTTGGGTTTGATTTTGATATGACCGTGAATGAACTGTATTTTGCTTTGAAAATTCATTTTGGGGCTCAGATTTGTACTTGCCAACTAATGCACATCCTCCTGCAAGCATGCGACGCTGGTGTTCACGGCAGCCGATGGTGATGGTGAAGGTGAGTTGTCACAACTCAAAAAAGACTGCCGATGATGATTAATAGAGGATCTGCCAAGCTGCAAGCATGCAACAGCGGTGAACCAAACGTGTTGCGACGGTGAGGAACCCAAGCTTGCGACAGTGGCGAACCCGATCTTGCGACAGTAGCGATCCCGGCCAATGGTTGTTTGACTTTGGTACTTTGCTGCGGCAGCGGCAGGCGGCACAGCTTCAAATGTGTTTGTGTGATTGTGTCTGTGGGTAGAAAGATAGAAATAGAATTAGGGTTTTTTTTTAATGTTTGTATTTATATTAACTAATAAATATAATTAAAAATAATATTTAAAAAATATCTGGGTTCGGGTTGCAGATATATGGGTTATCTCAAATCCAGGTGTGGACCTGGATAAATTCGGGTTATTAAAATTTATTCCGAATTTCAAATTTTTTGCACTCCAGTACGGGTTCAACTCATCCCGAATTATCCAGGTTTATCTGAGCCCATGTTATTTTTTCATTCCTAGTGACGTCCCATGATTTGGTGAAAATGATCATGAAAACGTTTATATATTTCGTAAATGACTACATAGCTATTTTAAAATCAATATCGTCATTATCATCATCGATATCATTAATAACAAAATGGTTTAGGTTTGTTATTCAATAATTTGTTCAAAAATATTGTAATGAAAGGAACATAAGAATTTGTTGCTAGGCATTTGACCAAATATGAGCATTCGGCTCCTAAGGAATCTATCACTAAAATATTCATAGAGGGGGATACAACTAGACAGATGAAAAGGATTTTTTGTAAGATTATTTTCTTTTGGTATAATAATCTTTTTTTAAAAAATAATGAATGTGATCTATGACTATTATGCCAAACTATAAGATGTATCTTTTTTCCAAATAATTCAAGGGGTGGAGTTCGAAGTAGATCTCTAGGGTGGCCAAGTTCAAACTTTAGGTACTAATAGATGATTGATTTTAGATGATTTTTCATCTATAATTTTGGTGTGGTCGTAGAAACTTGGGAATTTTGCTTGTAACTGTAACAAATTTGATTTGGGGATACTGTTACCAATAAAAAAATAATATGAATAAGTAATTGACAAAATAAAAAATAAAGAGCTGGATCTAAACTTTATCAAACTTTTAAAAGATTATTTGCTATTTTGTCAAAATAAGAAAGCAATTAGCAAAATAAAGATCAAACAATTGAGTCACTTTGATTTTATTTTACAAAACATAAAATTACATTTTCATCGTGTATATAAAGTTTACAAATTAATTGTGTGGAGACCAAATTATTATTTTATATTTAATTTTTAATTTTTTTCTAAAATTTTAAATATTTTTTAAAGTCTGCAGCTGACATGGCCCTCTGGCGTTAAGCCCTCTCTGCGCCTGCATTAATTATTATAATTTTGTCAACGAAAGTTCGTATGCATAACGTGATATCGAATCACGATTCATCCCTTGTAATGACTCCAAAAACTGGGCTGAATCATCATCTTGCACTAGAGAAGTGGCACCAGCACAAGCAACGTAATCCTAAGCACAAGTCCAACGAATGCCCGCACGCGCATTTCTATTCCCATGCACAAGCACAAACCACCATAACTACTCCTGCTTGTACATATATACATTTATATATACACATACCGTGTTGCCATTAACACTAGTCGAAGAGTAACAAACCAAGCAATCATTATCCACGTGTCCTTGTAGTATCACTTAGTGTTTTTGTTAGTATAGTGACAGCTAGGTAACGATGGCTTCTGGTTTTTGGGAGCTGAGGCCGCTTCTGCATTTGCTGTTGCCTCTTTGTGTTCATTGGGTTGCTGAGGAGATGACTGTTTCTGTTCTTGTTGATGTTGTTACTAATGCTTTGTGTCCTGGCCAATCTACTTGTTCTGAGGCTATTTACATCAGTGGCCTTCAACAAACGGTAAATAACCATTCTTCTTTTTATTCTATTTTTATGCTTTAGATTTTATTAGTTTTGGGATTTGAGCTGTTTTGCTTTTTGGGTTTGTGGGAAAGAAGGATTAGAATAAAGGAGCTGTCTAGATTTTTGTTTTGGTCTCTAAAAGGTTTGAGGGATTTTTGTATTTCTTAATTTTCCTGGGTTTTCTTGGAACCAAACAAGGCGTTCTGTTTGAGATAGGTAAGAAAAGTAAAAATCTTTACGTAGCAAAAGCTGTTATAACAATTTGTTGATTGGAGATTTGTTAATAGAATCGGAATGTTACTTTTAAGAGTTAATTGGTGACTTGGAACCAACCAAGTGTCAGTTCGATAAAAAGAACTCATTAACATTTGGAAGTTAATTTCTGAGAACATTGCAAGTAATGGAAATAGATTTGAGAAGGGACTTTTTATTTGTCCAATTTTTGATATTCAACCATGTTAGCTTCACCAGTGTTGGTTTTTGTCAAATCTATGTTCCAGGAGCTGCAGGAAGCAGACAAAAAAGGTTTAATTATTTGATTACAGGCATGGATGAATCTCAAACAGCAATATCCAATAATTACTCTGCCTATATCTTGAATTGAAATATCTTCAAAAGGACTTGTTTAAAATGATTGCTATAACATCTTTACTTATGCGATTTTCTGCATATCTAGAAAAACATTTGATTAAAGATGGTTCATAGTTGGATGTCAACGCGACATTATTCTATATTCGGGTTTCTATTTAGTTGATAAGGAATTAGGAACCAGCAAAATCTGCACATGATATATTCTGAGAATTTAATTTGAGCTTTTATGCTGTTTCCAATTTGCTTTCTCAGTGGATTTTCCAACCTCTGCCAATGGAACATGATCTAAGATATCCATCTTGTGCCATTCTACAGTGCTGAGTAGCAAGGACATGCATTTTAGTTCTTGGGGTTCATTGAAGCTGCAGTTCTTCCAAGTTATGCCTAGAAAAGAAATGGATAGATATTAGATACATTGGTGTTTATGCTGAAGTGGGTTTATTTAGTTTGATAATAAATTAGTGCTATAGAGGGAATCTTAGATGAGTAGATACAATAGCTTTTTGTAAGTGAAGCATGCAATTTCATTCATATATGGGTCCCAATAGATGGCAAATTTTTGGTTTGCTAAAATTTTTTTCAGTTCAACTTGTTAAGTTGCCAGAACTTTTTCTTTTGTTTGTTCTATTTCCTAAAGAGTGGAATATGGAAAGGATAATAAAGTGGTTCAAGGACCACTAAATTCAAGGATCACTAAATTTTCACATGCTAATTCCATTTTAGCTTTCCTTTACATCTTATTGAAATTCCAAGCTGGATTATAACCATAACGGTGATGGTGGTCTGTTTTGAATTTTATTTTTTCTGTCAAAATCAAGCATTAGGTCTAATGCTGGTTCCATTAAACCTTATCGTTATTTAACTAGTTTAGATTTGGAGTGCTTGTAAATTTCTCATATTCTGCTAACATTATGATGATCTTGGATTATCTTATGACCGTAAAAGACAGACAGAATCTATACTGTGTGAAATTGAGGGAGTTTAATAAGGTGGTTCCTGAAGCATTTTGACAAACTCTAGTACATGTGACAAGTTTTCTGAGTCTTTTCAGAGCTTCAAGAAAGCAAGAGAATTGATGTTGGATTAGATATTCATGTTCATTACTTCAAATAACTTACATGGAACTTGTGATGATGATAAACTGTGATTATATATTCATATCTCATTTTATTTTAAAAGTTAGATTTTCTTCTGTTTGCAGGTTGTTGGAGTTTTCAAGATGGTGGTACTGCCACTTCTCGGTCAGCTTGCAGATGAATACGGGCGTAAACCGCTGCTCCTTATTACTGTCTCCACCACTATTTTTCCTTTCAGTAAGTTATAGATGAAAACATCTTTAGGAAACACTAAACACATACATAAATCTATGAGAACTTTTTTTACTACTTCAATAACATGAAAATAAAAGTTAAAGGGAAGTCCAGGGCTGTCCTATTGTTTTGTTTCAAGAGGTGATGATTGGTTGAAACCGGTTAATTGCCAGTATTTTGCTACCTCAACAATATATGAATATCAACTATTGTGAAGTTTTTCACTTCCCAAAACTAAATGTCAATTTTCCTGTTTACGGACCAATGAAATTGTTAATCATGTCTTTTCACTGAATCTTACCATAATTGCTCAAGTATAGGAATCAAAGCTGAAATATGAGTCGCTGAATAATGTCTACGATGCAATCTCTGCTACAACATTTTGCAGTGAATTAATGATACAATCAAAATTGTGCCGTATATGTTCAATTTTCTCTTTGTTTTGACTCTCTATTTTTTCAGCTTTGCTTGCTTTCAATCAGTCCAAAGAATTTGTGTATGCCTACTATGTACTTCGAACAATATCATATATAATAAGCCAAGGGAGTATTTTCTGCATTGCTGTTGCTTATGCGGTAAGAATCATTCTTCATTATTAAAATTCATGGACAGGGAGTTTTAGGTATCAATTTTGCTTTCCTCTGTCAGGCAGATGTTGTCAATGAGAGCAAAAGGGCTGCAGCATTTAGTTGGATTACAGGACTTTTTTCTGCTTCACACGTCTTAGGGAATGTATTGGCACGTTTTCTTCCTGAGAAATACATTTTTATGGTATGTTGCTGCAGTAAGTTTGGTATTAGACTCATACTTTAATGTTCTATGTTCTCTTTTGTTGTTTTAGTCTCCATTCTTATAATTTCTAATCTATTTGAAGAATGATTCTGTTTCAGGTTTCAATAGCTCTCCTGATCTTTGTTCCAGTCTATATGCAATTCTTTCTGGCGGAGACAGTTGAATCAGCTCCAAGGAAAGACCATGAATCATCTTGCTTAAAGAAGGCAGTTAATGTTCTTGATAGACGCTACAAATCAATGCGAGATGCTGCCTTAATGGTTGTTAGCAGGTACTCCTACATTTTTGTTATAATTTTTATTTCAATCAATTTACATAATTTTTCTTCATATAAATTACTAAGCTATAATTTTTCTTCATATAAATTACTAAGCTGCTTAAAGTTGCTTTTTCCACATTCTGGCTAATGAGCTCAACTCTTGTTTTTTTTCTTTTTCCCAGTCCAACACTTAGGGGCATTTCTTTTGTTTCCTTTTTCTATGAGTTAGGAATGTCTGGCATCAGTGCAGTCTTATTAGTAAGTTCCCTATACTACAAACTGCTCTGATTGTCCTTATTATTATCTTAATCAATTCAGTAGGAAACTGATATGGAAACACCGTAGATCGGGGATAATTGAACAGATATTTGCTGGTCTGAATGGCATGCGAAAGGAAGAATGAGAGACTAATGTTTTCACAGTTCACAATACAAGTTTCGAGCCAAATAACTCGGAAAAAAAAAATGAACTTCCACATTTTGGAGACATTATAGTCGCCTGAGCTGTTAGGCATTAGCATTGATGATAGGCAAAAATTATTAGGCTGGACAAACCAGAAGCAATTTGAAAGCAACTAGTGCATAACTAAAACACTAGCGTTTGTGTGTGTTCTATCTGCATCACTGTATGTATACAACCCATTTCTTTGTTAATCTTATCAACTTGTTTTCTGTTAAACTTAAATGTTTTGATGCATTATAATACTACTTCTGCAGTTTTATTTGAAGGCAGTTTTTGGTTTCAATAAGAATCAATTTTCAGAAATCCTAATGATGGTGGGAATAGGTTCAATTGTTTCACAGGTATGAATTACAAGGAATATGATTTTACTTTATGTTTAATTTATAATAGACATTCAGTTATGAAAATCCAAATTAAGAAACACGTGAAGCGTCCATTTTTTAGCACAAAATGGATCCTCAAAATTTTCTCTGGCTTTTTACTAGATTTTGGTGCTTCCTCTACTCAATCCATTTGTTGGTGAGAAAGTGATACTGTGCGTAGCTTTGCTTGCATCAATAGCTTATGTAAGTCTCCTCACTCTACCACCAACCGGGAAGCAAGATAAAAGGAAATGGGAGATCTGATAATTTTCTTTTTATATGCAGGCATTGTTCTATGGCTTGGCATGGGCTTCATGGGTATGTACTTACATTTACCTCAATATCCTATAGCTTTTTGTTCTCTCCTTGAAGTATAATACTTGTTAATTAGAATAATGAGAGAGAGATTTGTAGTTGAGATGACGTGTTGAATGGTTCCAGGAACTTGTCTAAGGCCTCTAATTTTTACTTTTTTCTCATTCCTTGTCATCTCTTTCCAGCAAACTTGGTAGTTGACATAAAAGGCTTTCTACTCACCAGTATCTCATATGTAGAGATTTTGATTTCTGTGTTATTGACCAATGTATAGAAAAGATCATTCATGCTTAGCAATGGTTAAATAGAGAGAAACTAATTAAAAGAAAAAATGATGATGGGGTTTCATTAACGGGAAGTCATCATTCTGCTACGCAGGTGCCATACCTCAGTGCCTCATTTGGTGTCATTTATGTACTTGTGAAACCTTCTGTATGTAATATTACCCTTGGATTTCTATTTTCATTTCTATATATATGGCAAATATTACTAACGCATATAACTAAGTAATTCCCAAAACTCAGTTTTAACAATTCATCTTTGCTATCAAATTTTCAATATGCAGACTTATGCTATTATTTCAAAAGCTTCAGGCTTGAACAATCAGGTTAGCAAAACTACTGTGCTACTTGATATAGTGCTAAACATTTTCAGTTCACATACCATAAACTCTCTGCGATGCCTGTTATATATGCATGTTGATTACAGGGGAAGGCACAGGGATTTATTGCTGGTGTGCAATCAATATCTAGTTTGTTATCACCTCTTGCCATGAGTCCACTGACATGTAAGTTTTAAGTATCTTCTTATTGCTTTAAAGTTTTAGAACCACTTGCAAGCATATTTTCTTATTTCTGAATTCGCATATTATCAGCATGGTTCCTGTCAACCGATGCCCCCTTCAACTGTAAGGGCTTCAGTATCATTGTCGCATCTATTTGCTTGGTAATCTTTAACCTTTTCCCAGCTTTCTCATAGTTTTCTAACTCTTTCCTGCTTGTTCTTCTTGTTAACAATAAAAATTCTGCTTTTCTCAGATGGTCTCTTTGTGCTGTGCTTGCATGCTTGATACAGAAGAAAACTCAACCAATGACGAAAGGGAAGATATTGAAGAACCACTTATAAGCCACACTTGATTGTATCACCCAGCTAGTTATTAGTAGTTTGTAAAATAGCCTTGTGAGATGAAAGTTATAAATATTCAGGTTTTTCATCAGGCAAGGGTTGTAAACTTGTAATATATGAGTGCAAATAAAGTTTGGGCACTGCAAACAGTCTGTATTAGGAAATTATGTTCATACTAACAATTTTAATGGCCTCAGCACTCCCAAATTTATTTAAAGAGGGAACAATGTCTTGGATTAGTTACAAACAAAAACGACACCCTACTATGAAACTTATGTCTATTGTTTTATCGTCTGAATTACCGATAAATAATCAGAATTTTATCGGTTTTGACTACATGATGATGTCTAGATTATATATATGATAATTATAAGATAAAAATTAAAATACATAATCATATGAAATTAATTAGTAAAAGATAAATTAATTTAATTCAATTTGTATTTTTTTAACATTTAACATGATAATCGGTCTAAAATATCCGAAAGTCGTCATTAATTACGTCACTGCAAATTAAAAAAAAAATAAAACAAAACACACTAGACTCTAATTTTTTTATTTAAAAAATAATTTGATAAATATTTTTCGAAACCTCAAAGCAAGCGAGAGAGCATTAGCTACTCCCCTGGAAAATATCAAAACAAGCAGATTAGATTAGGTTTTACTCTCTTATGAATCCATGAAGTGAAACATTAAACAAACAAACGAAAAAGGAATGGAAACTCTCTCTTTCTCAGCCATTAACATCTCTTCAAACCTCTCAATAAAACACCACAAAACCCAACTGCAAAATTCATTAACAAGCTCAAAGTTCTCCATTTTACAGCATAACAAGAGTTGCTTAACTTCATTATCTTCATCTTGTTTTTGCATTTCATTACCAAGAACAAGAGCAAGTGCCACTTCATCGACAACAATAACTTTATCTTCCACCAAGACTGAAAATTGCTATTGGATGGTGCTTATGGAGAGACCTCCTCGTGGGGTTAATACTAAGCCTGAAATCATTGATTACTATATCAAGACTCTTAAAAGAGTTTTGGGCAAGTGGGCATTTTTTTGTTTTGGTCAATGTTACTGTTTGTTTTCTTGGTTTTTGAGTCTGAATATTGTTTTATGCAGTGAAAAGGATGCTCAAATGTGTATATATGATGCTTCTTGTGATACCCATTTCGGGTTTTGCTGTAATGTTGATGAAGAAACTTCTCGTGAGCTTGCTCGTATGTGATTTCTTCGCTCTGTTATTACTTATTTTGGTTATCTGGTTTTAATGTCGCTAGGCAATGTTTTTTAAGTTCTTTGTTGGTGATTTTGCAATTTGTGCTACTGATTTATTATTTGAAGATAGAGTCATTAATTATGAGGTGTGTAAGTTTATATCCAAAATATATTGGATTGGGTTCTTTTGTTTAATTGAGATTTCACAATTAGATTGAATTTTGATTTTTACACTCATTTATTTGCTGTAGGCTTGCCTGGTGTCTTGACTGTAAGGCCTGACCCAGATTATAATTCTGTGAAAAAAGATTATAGTTGTTTAGATATTCAGATGAGCAATCCATGGAACTCTCAAATCGGAACTACTCTACTATTTCCTTTGGGGACTACTAAACACTGGCTTGTCCGAATGGACAAGCCAGGGGTTGGTGTTGTTACAAAAGCACAAATGGTTGATCGTTATGCTCAAATTCTAACCAAGGTTTTGGGAAAGTAAGTAAATATGTTTGATCATTGACATGAGTCATTATCGTCTCCTCTTTTCTCTTCATCATGAAACCAGTGTGCATTTATGCAGTGAGAAGGATGCACAAATGTGTATATATCATGTTTCCTGGCAATCAAACTTTGGGTTCTGCTGTGAACTTGATGACGAATGTGTCCAGGAACTCGCTGGTAAGTGTGTTTTCTTTTGTCTTCAACCCACATTGTTTTTATGAGCATGTTATTTGCAGCCTGAGCACTGCTGATCCCTCGTAATGCAGGTATGCCTGGCGTTTTGTCTATCCAGCCAGATGAGAATTTGGTTTCAGAGAATAAGGATTATGGAGGTGTGTCCCTTTCTTTATCTTGGATAATCTGTCATTGCATATATTCTTTTCCCTGGTCCTTACTTGCTTAACTCTTCGTCTCAGCTGAAAATAAGTGAAGATTTATGCATCTGATGTCATGAATCATTCAAAATTTTAATTAATTTGTTCTCTGTGTATTTCCATTTTCTGATTATTATGCCTCATTGACATTTCTCTGCAAAAGTATATGATAGTGCTGCTACTATATCTAGCTTTTTATATGCATTTTATTGCCAAAATTCATGAAAGATCATCCTGTTTATCAGTGTATTCAGTACGATGCACTTGGTATTTTCCATGAGTAATTTGCTTTCTCAAATAGAGCATATAAGGATAATAGTTTCATGAGACTAGCTGGTCTTTCAAGGAGGGATTGCACTCTTTGTGATCTCAGCATGTTCAGTCATATAATCAATTGCAGGAAGGTAGGCTAGGATATGTCGGCGGTTTGAGCATTTTACTTTGTGATCAGACGAATGGGGTGTGGCTAGAGCTTTTCATACGTCACACAATGGAAGTTTGATAAGGATATAATGTAACATGGGCAATACTTGAGTTTGTTGTAGAGCTAGGTTGTGCAACACTTATGCATCCAATAGAATAAGAATTAGAATATGCCGTCAATCCATTTCAAAACAACCTCCTATTCAATAGGGTTTCTAAACACTACCTTCTTACGGGAACAACCCGAGGTGATATGATAAAACCAAAATTGCATCATAATCCCTGATGTCCAAAGAAACAAGTAACCTCCAATTCCTGTTCAACCATAAAAGTAGCATAATCTCAGAACGGACACTCGACTAACAAGGATTCTCTCATTAGCATAGCTACTATGACACTACAGTCTAGGAGATTTATTGCAACTGGAATACACTGCTAAAGCAGAGTAGACAAGCAATTTGTGGACTCTGGGTTGATAAAGATTTGGACGTCTCAACTAAAAGTATAGACTGCACCTGTTATAACATCTGGAAGAGTTTAGGGATCTTGCCAGGTCACAGAAACCAATCTCTGATGAGTTTGAGGTTGTCTGGGATTTTTCTTGTCTTAAATAAGAAATCTGGGATTTGTCTGCTGCTGCTAGCCTTGGGTGCTAGCTTGAGCCTTATGTCTCATCATACAGTTTCGTGTGACCACCATGAACTACAGTGGATATTTTCTCTTAACATCATGCATATATCAAACAATATAAGCCCCACTCAACCCACCCTTTTAATAGACTTCTGCGCTATCATCCATCTCCTACATTGGATAAGCGTACAGTTGCTTGAAAGCTCCTTAGAAGTTGAATCTACCAATCATCTTTGTCTTTAAAACTGCTTACAGTTGACTGCTGCATTGATCTTTACTTTAGTCCTTTATCATGTTAGACCTTCTGCATGCTTTTACAAGAAGATGACTTGCAAGTTTTTCCGGTGCTCTGCTATTGAGTTGATGTTTGTTAATATTTTCTTGGATGTTTCTAAAAATGAGCAGTTACTATTATAGTTGGGTATTTATCATTATTTATCTGTTTTCTATGAAAGTACTAATTGTTTGATTAATGGCATTTTTATTTTCAGGAAATAATTTACAAAATTCTATGGTCCCATCAGATTCTTCAGAAGCTAGTCCATCACAAATCAAGACTAAGAAGCTTTTTGTAACTGGTATGGCACTAGTTAATATTCTTAGTGTCAAATGCTTATTTCATCACGATTGTATAATGATATTTTGCTTGTGAAATTAGGGATTCAATGGACCCAGTAGCATTAAGTAATGCAAATCATTTCAAGAAGAAGCAAAGGAATATGTTTCATTTGATTTTATTCCTATTTCTCCCAACTTTTACTTAACTGCAGTTTAATGCTTCCTTGACTTCTACCTTATATTTGTAATTGATCAACTATACTATGATTTTCTCTTTTGTCAAAGCCTAACGCATTCTTCCCTCTAGTTCATTCTACCTTTTTCCTTATAATTGTTTTGGGCATAGATTATTCTTTTTTCTTGTTTCTTCTCATTGGTAACAAAATTTCTTGGAAATCTTTGATTCTGTTACAAGGCCTTTCGTTTTATACATCTGAGAAAACCTTACGTGCGGCATTTGAAGGCTTTGGTGAACTTGTTGAAGGTATTTCTTTAGTTTGAAATTAAAAATTTTAAATTGCATCCATTATACCCTATTTCTGACTGAAGTTATGCTCTTGCTATCAAAACCACCTGTCTACAGTTAAAATTATAATGGACAAGATTTCGAAAAGGTCCAAAGGTTATGCATTTATCGAGTACACCACCGAAGAGGCAGCTAGTGCTGCTCTCAAAGAGATGAATGGCAAGGTAAGTACTGTGTGAACACGAGTCTTCAATCATTTTCACCCAGATCGTTATGATTTGTGAAGATAAACTGATTAATGTTCTTAGTTAGAGAATGATTAGCTTGTCATCTTCTCCCTTTTCTGATCACTTTTTTGCAGATTATCAATGGCTGGATGATAGTTGTTGATGTTGCAAAGACTACACCGAAGTATAGCAGGGGCCGCCCCAGATAGGCAGTCTGAATAGAAGAGAGAGCTCCCACTCCCCTACCTGTGTGCGTTCCTGCTACTTTGTGATTGAAGCATGATTAGTCTATCAGTTGCACAATCTTGTATAAAATCTCTATCTGGCCTTTGGTAAATCTCTTTCTAGCACTGTAAATCTCTTTCCGGCCATCGACAAGACAATAACGATGAATCGAGAATCTTTGCTAGACAAGATGTGGGTAGTACAGACCTGGGCTAATGTAGGTAGGCATCGTTGCATGCATGGCTAGAGCCTGAGGGAAAAAGAACTGCAGAAGGCATATACATTTTGAGATGATCATTAATGTAATATCAATTTGATGTAACAACTTATTGACCTTTCTACCTGTTCCAACGGCTAGATCATCTTCAGATTGATAAAATAATTTCATTAAAAAAAATTAAGAAAATAGTTTTAGGTGAATGTATGCACGATTGCCACCATTTCAAAGAAATGAATTTTCATTGATTCATTTATTTTTGTTTGTTCTAAAAGTTAAATTGCAGTGTAACCTAGAAATATTTATTAATCAGCTAAAAGTACCCGCGAATTAATCTATTAGTTTTTTTTTAGTGGTTTTCTAGAATTGTTGCAATTTACAAATCTACGCCAATTAGTGACGTCTGCCATAATTATAAAATTAATATCGAACCTTGTTGATCAACCCAAAATTAATCCCAATCAGGTCTAAGTGCGGTAGGTTGAAGTTGATCTTTTACACGAAGGCCTGGACAGAGGTTCAAGAAAAAAGGGTTGGGTCAAGCTTGGTCCTCTATTTTTCTTAAATAATTGAATTTAAACTTATAAATTAAAATCTTAAAAAATAATAAAAAAATAAAAAATTCTTAAACTCTCTTTTAATCCTTAATTAATTAAGAGTCTTTGAATTAGACAATCCAATACTAAAAAATTACATCTATAAGATTTTATTTACTTCATTTTCTTTATTTATTAATTTAGTTAGAGATATTCAGCTTTTTTAATTCATTATTGATTATAATAATTTGTTGATAATTCACTCTTTATAAGTTTACAACAATTTAAAATATAATTAAAAAATATAAGGAACTCTGGGCTGGATCCATCTATTTTCCCTATCATGGGCTTGGAAATGGCCTTAGAAAAGCTTGATCAGACCTATCAATTTGCCGTCCCCTAAAGTCCACTTGAGCCAGTGAAAAAATAAGAGTTTCTTTACTCTATGTTGGAAGTCTTGCGATTGGATTAGGATCCTCTATTAATATGAGCTTTTTAAGATTTTGTTCCACCCGTACATTCGTGGTAATATATAATTAAGTTTTAATTATTTTTACATTTTGATTTATTAATAATTAATCACTTGAGTGAATTTAATTTGGTCAAGAGAAGATCAAATAGTTTGAGAATCTTGATCCCTTATGGTCAATGCAGTCACTTTATTTTATGTATCAACAAAATATCATCTTATTTTCATCTTGTTTCTATATTTTCAGTTACTTTTTAAATAATTGAATTCTTTATATTTTTTGAAAAAAACATGGGTAAATTTCAAATTTCAAAATTTAAAAACTTTATAAATTTATTGATTTTGAGAAACAGTAATGATATTGCACAAAGAGATTGTATATTCTTATAAAAAAAAAAGAGATTGTATATTAATGTTTGTATAATCTGTGTGGTTGTATTATTACCACCGTTTTTTTTCAAAATAAAAATAACTTATATAAATCAAAAATCATTTTTTTTAATGATTTAGTTGTTGCTTGTTTAACAATTAGGAGATTATTAGCTACTACTTTTGGATTAACGGTAATTTTCATATAATGTAACTTAAGAATTGCCGGGTGTGAAAGTTTGTAATCAATTATAACTCTATTTTATTTCTTTCAAAACTTCCTATCGCCTATGTTTTATTTCGGAACGCCAACTTTTTAATCCTTCTGTAACTACAGTTAATAAATTTCTGCAATATTAAACTTTTTAAACTCTCTAAGCAAGTAATTGATGCCGTGATTCATAAAATAGAATGACCCGAAGAGGGATGCGGTGCTTATTTAGTTGAGATACTTAGTTTATATTTCAATTGATGTGATCCTTATTTGAATTAAAAATGATAAAACTTAATTATTACCTATTATTTGAACCAACTAGATAATAAGATATCATTATTTGTCATATCAGTTTGGGTAGAAACTAAATATCTGATAGCTATTATTGTTTCCTTAAATCGGTTATTCAATTGTCATGCAATGTTACATGGATAGGCTGTATTCACACATGCAAGGATATGCCAAATAATTATTTAATTAATAATAATGATAATCACGACTATAAGTAGCAACTTGTATTACGCTTGCATTTACATCTCTTAGCCAGTGCTACAAACTTGTCTCTTTTGGCAACCCTTTCCAATGGCGCAAAGAATCCTTTTCACATCTTTGCTCATCTTTTTGTGTCTCATATTGTTTACAGGTTCGAGTCCTTGTCTCTATTTTCTCCCTAGACATCGAACTAATCTTCTCTCTTATTTATATAATCATGGTTGATATATATATATATATATATATTTTAAATAATTGCCTTGCAGAAGCCCATGCACTGATCATCGGAGGAAAACTGCAGCTACATAGGCATGATCATCATAGTCGTCTTCGTCATGAACACAGCTCTGATCTGAAGCTTTTTGTATTCGGAGACTCGTATGCTGATACCGGCAACTGCAGAAAAAGTGTCCCCGAACCTTATGGCACTACTTTTCCCGGTAAACCGGCCGGTCGCTTTTCTGATGGCCGTGTCTTGACTGACTATATAGGTAGGTTCTCTCTCCAACCAATGAAATTTTGCATTTAATTACTCTTATATTTTTATCTTATAACTACCATTATTGAAAGCTGGCCAGCAGTTTGTTCAGAAGTAGTTCAGATTATTGAGAGTTTGCTTTTGCTTCATTATGTTAGTTTTGATTCATCTTCATTTTTATCTAATAGCATTTACGAATAGACTTATGTTTTGCTGAAAATAAAGATATTCATGAGTGGAATGAGGTCAGCAGATTGTAAACTATAAGTTGGATACAAAAATAGAGTTGAAAATGATCATGATTAGGAAATGTGAAGGAAAATGGGAAATTACATAACGAAAGGTAAAACTGAATCTTTTCTTTTTCTTAAAAATATATAGAAAAGTAAATTAAACCCATTTCCATTTGATAGGATTGATTTAAATTTATCTAATAAATAGAGTTGAATTCAATGTTGATTTGAATTGTGCGTATTATGCTGAACGAATTTTTTAAAAAAAATATTGAACCCATTTCTTGATTTAACAGTTAAGCATTTTCTTTTTCATACAGCTCCATATTTGGGCACAAAATCTCCCGTAAGTTACAAAAATTGGAGAAAATCAGGGAAGAGATCACAGCTAAAATATGGCATGAACTTTGCACATGGTGGAACAGGTGTCTTCAACACATTGGTGGATGAACCAAACATGACTACGCAAGTCAAGTTTTTTCAACAGCTACTGGAAGAAAAAGTCTTCACCAAACACGACCTTAATTCTTCCGTGGCTCTAGTATCTCTTGCAGGCAATGACTACGCCACTTATCTTGTCAAAAATAATTCAGATTTACAGGTAATATATTAATGCAAGTTGGTGAACTAATAGAGCAGTGCGTGTACTGTTGTCTTGAGGTAGGTAATCTATTTAATTATTGCTTAAGTGGCTGGGTAAAAATAATTTATGTGTGTCATCTAGTGAAGAGCTCTGGATTCTACTCAATAGGTTGATTTAGCTCAATAAACAAATAACAATTCACACGTGCATGTAATGTCTAGGGTAAAAATTTGAAAAAGACGTATGTGAGACTAAGTTAAGGTACTATCTCAATATATATCTCATCATTATGGTATGTTCAACCAATTAGGAAATAGACCTACCAAACCATAGTTCTATGATGACTTCCGTAAAATTTTTATTTTTAGTTAGTAATTTTATAAAATTAAAGTGGATAATCCCACTATGGTCTCCACTTTCAGACCCACTACATTCGCTAAAATGATTTATAACTTTTAATTGGCAGGCGCAACACATATGATGCGCTCGATCTACAAAAGTGCTTCTCATAAAAATTTGAATCCAATTTTGCAGAACATTGATGTTGCATCATATATGTATAGGGTTTTCCAGGGTTAACGAAAGCTATAATTGGGCAACTAGCAATGAACCTAAAGCTTATTCTTGACTTGGGAGTGCCAAAGATAGCAGTTACTTCTATGGAGCCAATGGGATGCTTGCCTCAGTTATCAGCCGTCTATTCATATAAAAATTGCAGTGAAAGCTTGAACTCAGCCTCCAAGTTTCACAACCAGCTATTGCAGCAAGAAATATTGCAAAATTTCAACAATGAGAGCAAGAGGCCCGTCATTTTTACTCTTGATCTCTATAGCGCTTTCATGTCTGCATTAATGAAGAAAGAGAACCAGTCAGGTAACTAATAAGCATTAGTCGTTCATTATGTGTCTGAAAGTTTTATATTTTCCCCATATTCTTTTAACAGCTTTATAAGACTTTAGCATTTTAACTTTATCACCTTGGCATGTACCCTCTGAATTTTTAATTTTTGTTTTGTTTGTTAAGTGACTGGCCTAAAGATAAAGATTCAGTGTTGATCTAAATTTTTCACAAACCTTTTACAAATATATGATTAGTGGTAATTACTTATCACATAATTAAGAATATGTAGGTAATTACTTTTCAATCATACGTTACTATCAATGCACGCATGGAAAATATTACATATACAAAGATAAGTACAAAAAAATTCAACATTGGATCCAAATTTCAAATGTACATGCCTTTCTTGTAATGCATACGCATATCCATATGGGTTATTCATATAATCCACATTTTTTTTAACCTAACGCAGGAAATGTGGAGTTAAAGACCTCATTGCAGCCATGTTGTGCGGGTGTCAGCAAAGATTATTTATGTGGGCATGTAGATAAGAGTGGCAAGAAGAGATACATTGTTTGCGAAAACCCTAAGTTGTCATTCTTTTGGGACAACATACACCCTTCCCAGAATGGCTGGCATGCTGTTTTTTCTGAACTTCAATCTTCCCTACTAATCATCCGCGAATAGGGTTTTGAATTAACAAAAGATTTTTCTGAACATATTATGGGTGGTTTATGCTGTGTGGCTGTATGTTGATTAAGTATATACTTTTTGAATTAATAAAAGATTTTTGATATCTTGATTTTTTTTAAAGTTTTTAATTCGAAAATGTTCCAGGGATATAAAGCAAACCTTTTTGAACTTCGAATTATCAAATACCAGTATTCGCTGGAAATTATTTTATCAATTGAAGAGGATATTGTTTTATCAATTGAACTGATTAACCTATACTAATTAAAAAATTCACATTAGAACCAGTATAAAATAAAATAAAATTGAAAACATTATTAAAAATAAAATATATTTGTAAACTTAATATATATACATGTGTCCCATAGAAGAGTACAATATGTAACAGATAATTTGGATAGAAAGAAATGTAATTCTTAGTTCTTTTTTTTTTTTAATCTTAAATCAACTGTGAAATATGTTAAGATGGAGCTGTAGACATAGATGTATCAGAATTTGTAAATATATTAAGATTCGTGTGTATCTATGACTATTTCCATGTCATGCCTCTTTTATTACACCCTTGTAATAAAATTGCAAAACACGAGCAACTGTTTTCTACCGGAAATAAAAAAACTAAAAACTCTTCTCATAATTCTTGTGCATTTCATCAAAGATTGTGATTTAAATAATTATAGCTACAAAGTATTTTGCTAAAGTTGCCACACACTTCACCCACTCTGCCAAGCTCCAAATTAAACGCATATACGCCGTAAAAGACCGAAATAATTAGGCTTTATGATCTATCTTTAGTATATTATTTTTTAAATTCTTATTGTTTGAGTTCAGGGATTCGAGTTTTTCCACATGTAAGGCAAATATTTATGTATTTTTTGCATTGTAGATTTTTGAATGGCTTCTAACTTCAATATATCGAGATAGGTACTAACAGATGTCTAGTTTAGCTGAAGATGCCAACAGATATATTAGGTTTTATTTTCCTATTATTTGTATTTTAGTATCTCATGTCTTATGTACATTGAAATTAAAAAAAAATGAGAAAACGACAAATTTTCTTCATATTTCATAAAGTATATCTGGATACTATTGAAAATGAACTGAATTAAATTTAAATATATATATACACACACACGCACATACACACGCGTGTGGATATTTGTTATATAAACAAATAGAACAATATGAGTTTTATACAAGAGTATGCTCTGGCGGCACCAGTGGTTCTTCCTGGTGATATAATACAGAGATAAACACAACGTTTAGATCTGTTATCTCTCTCTTTTTATTTATTTTTCATTTTTCTTGTTTTTTCCCCCCAAAAATAGTTCACTAAAATGTACAAATATACAAATTTACTGATAGATGCATGTCTAGTCTAGTCCAATGTCTGTCGGGCAAGACGGGATGCATTCTCTTATATGATCAAAGTCTATTAGTGGGTTTCATTTTGCACCTGCATTGATGGTTTCATATCTTCTTTTTGCTGATGACAGCCTTACATTTTGTCGAGCATCCTTGATTGACTGCTACAAATTAAAGGAGGTTTTTGAGTCATATTCAGCAGCGTCTGGACGTTTGTTTAATTTTGATAAATCTTGTATTTTATTTGACCCAAGCGCGCGGGAGAATGTTTGAAATGAAATTAAATGTTTATTTGGGCTTACAAAGGTGTCTTCGTATGATAAGTATTTGGGATTACCATCTGGTGGGCGGCAGCGAAGAGCCTTTTTAATTTCATGAGTTACGGTTCCGGGTGCAGAAGAAATTGTGTGCTTTGGGGGAGGGTATATTTTCTTGTGGAGGCAAGGACGTTGATGATGGCTGCAGGAGTATCCCATGCAGTTTATTCTGATGACGTGGATATAGCTGATGTTGAGGCCTTTTCCTTGAGCGGCCGATTTGCTAAGGAGATTGGTTTATCTCCTTCGATTGTAGAGTTATATTTTTGCGTGTTGTACAATATATTATGGGACAACAAAGTACGCATACAGAGCTATTGTGGATCATTTCTGAAGTTCATCACTTGTTAATACTAAAGCAAGATTTTCGGATATCTCATATTTTTTAGGGGATGCAATAACGTAGCAAATACTTTAGCTCGTTTTTGCATTTTGCTGCTCTGAAACCTCTATTTCGATGAAATTCCTAGTCATCTGACTAAATATCTTTGACATTGTATCTTGTTATTTTTTTTCAGAAATATACCAAAAGTATTTTATTCACAAAATCGTCTGTAAGAACCTGTCTTGATGTACTGTCATTATACTTGGTCCAAATTGAAATATGATCCAAAGAAAAAGAAAAATTACTGACCTCAAACATGATGTGCCCATCACTAAGTATGTATTCAACCAACTGTTAATATTTATTTATTTCTTGTCATTTCTCTTATCAATTTTTTTTTTTCCCACAAAGTATTCATATAGGTAATGTGAAAAGAGAAGCTAAGGTCTAGCTCAAGTGCCAAAGAGCGGCCTTCTCGAATCTTGAGCTCGACCTTTAATGAGTGCATGTGTGAATTATTAGTAATAATAATATATAGATTAAGGATTTTATGTGATGCTGTATTATAGTATTGATAATGAGATTGTTTTAGACCCTTGTTTTGAATATTTTAATCAATACTATTAGTTTAATTGAGTGGATAAATAATTAGTTGAATTAATAAATAATAGGTCACCTTTAAAATTGTTGATGAATTCAAATTAAATAAAGATATTTTTGAATTCAACATGAAAAGAAAGTGATCCATAATAACTGATCCATAATAACTAAGAGCGGGCAATAGTCGGTTCGGTTCGGTTCAAGTTCCGAACCGAACCAAAACCGATCAGTTCTCGAGATGATGAACCAAACTCGAACTGAATTTAGGAACCGAACCGAAATTCGATTCGGGACCAAATTTTCATTCTCTAGATTTTACAATTTTACCCTAATATTATCAGATTTTGTACTTTTCACCTAATTTTACTTAATTTTGCAATTTCCACTTCCATTAACTACCAACTATACTCTACACACATAATATTAATAAACTATATATGAATAAAAAAGTATAAAATCCTCAAATCAAAAGCAAAATAACAAAATAGTTGCAATTCATACACACGCTTAAACTTAAAAGTCTACTACAAATTATAAGTCATAGCAACCCAAAAAATATATATATATATATAACAAGTCCATAACAGTGTATCAATACTCAATAAAACTACACCATAACACAAGCCATAGCTCAAATGAACTGCAGTTTTCATTGATAGATCATAGAAGCATGAGACATTTGTCTATTTTCAAATTTTCAATTCTCCGCCACAATATACAATACAACCATTTCACTGTCACCGGCCACAACCACTAAACTATATCTACTCACCATTTTTAACTCCACCAAGTATATTCTATTAATCAACAGTCCACAAAATCAATCCCTAACAGTCTAACACAGTAAGACTAACACAAACTAAGGAGTATACAAACTTTGTACAAAGCACAAACACACGGGCATGGCATAAATTAAAAAAAAAAACACATGTAGATTGCAACGCCAGATATGACCGCGTCTGAGGGGCTAACGATGGTGTCACCGTGCTTGAGGGGAGGGGTTGTGCTAGGAGGTCGTGCACTCGAGAAATAGAGGGGCTGTGTCGCTGTTGAGGGGCTATGCTAGGAGGCCGTGCAAGTGAGGAAGAGAGGGGTTGTGCTAAGCATTGTGCACATGAGGGAAGAGAGGGGATGAGTTGACTTGAGGGAGAGACACAACCGAGAGAGGCTGAGCTGAAGTTCTACGCCATGTGGATAGGGAGAAACGCGAGGCAGAGAGGCAAGGGAGAGAGGCGTGGGAGAGAGGTTGACAATGAGCTGCAAATTGAAATTTAGGGATTTACTTTTTGCTTTTTATATTTTTAGTTTAATATATTATAAATAAATCAAACTGAACTGATCGGTTTTTCGGTTTGGTTCGGTTTAAAACCAAACCAAACAAAAACCAATCGGTTCGTTAGTTTAAGAACCATTCGGTTTTTTCTCATAGAACTGAACCAAACTGAACCGAAAAAATTCTGTTCGGTTCGGCAAAAACTGAACCATTTGCCCACCCTTAATAATAACTCTTTTTTTCCTTCTTTTAATTTATAAATAATCGTTTTTATTTATTTTTAGCTAGTACAATATTACTTAAGTATTTATATCTTTTTATTTATACATATATTTTACATAGTTGATCAAAATCTAAAGGTGTACTTTCATTACATTATTGATACTGTAGACAAAATAACAGCATCAAAGACCTATAAAGCAAAAGGAGAGAAAACAAGTTCGTCTCTCATGTTATGCTTAAGTGGACAGCTATCATTGCCTTAGGCCATGATGGCTGACGGCAAGGCTTAGCTTGTAGCTTGTGCCAAGCTATGGCAGCAATATGGGCGTGCTTGTGGGCAAGCATGAAAGCAAGTTAAGATTGGTGCATAGGCTAGGGTGTGATAGCAAGTACACACTATAGGACAAGTGCAAGAAGTGCAAGACAATGCGCACATGGGCATGTGTGGGCAATGCACACCGCATCTTGCAAGCGCGTGGGTGCGCGGGAGCATGAGCTCGTGAGCACGGGGTGATTAGGGCACATGCGTGGGATTTACGAGGATTGCGGCCGTAAGATGCACAAGGCGCGCGCTGGCTAAGTTGGGTAGTAAGTGAGATGACGCAAGACTAAGTCATGGGCTATAGAATGGGTCCTAAAAACAAGCATGAGTGGGTAGTTGTCGGTGCAACTAATGGGAGAACATGGGCTTGGATTAAATGCCTAGAAAAGTGGCGACAAGGAAAGTGGGCATTGGCAGTTACTCATTAAAGCAAGTGGGCAGCTGCGGCTACACTTCGCAACTTCCTTGCCTCTAGTTTAATGGGTAGTAGTTACACCATCCAAGGAAAGTAGAGATGTGTTTCCTTAAATCTTGCTTAATGTGCCTAGTGATGAGCATAATTTATATACATATTTTACCCATAATTATACAATTACTAGTTATTTTTAATTAATTAAATTATTTTATTGAATAGGGGATTAATTGGAGATTATGGATAAAAAAGGATATAAGGGAGCTCAAATTTGGAAAGCAATTTAAAGGGGCCCACACTTGGCTTTTACAATTGGAAAAAGGAATCCTAGTGCAAGGCTAATTGGTGAGCACGTGGGGAGAGCAAATAAAAGGCCAAATCCTTTTGGCTTTAGGATTGACAAGGTGGGGCCCATTTTAAAGGCTATATAAGAAAGCTAAGCTCTTGACTTTTGGAGAGGAGCCAGCCGCCAGAGAGGGGGAGAAAGAAGAAGCAGAATTCGGCTTTGAATAGGGAGCAGTTGCAGCAGCAATATTTCGGCTTCCCATGGCTGAATTTATTTTATTTGTTGCTCCCAATTCAAGTATGTCTAACTAAATTTCTTATACTGAGGTTAATGATGAAACCCTATTCAATGAAATAATTATATTTTTATTTATTTAATTCCCTATATATGTTCTTTAATAATTATGGTTTTTATTTCACTTGATTAATTGGATGTTATTAAAATCTTTTCATCAATTCTGTCATGCATTTTTTATTGTTAGGATTAATATTCGATTAAATCTATGCTTGGATATATAAAGTTTATACATGATTATCTTTGATTTTATGCCTTTCATTAAATTATTTACATAGAGTGCTTAGGAAAACTTTGACTCTTTGTTATTCAATATGTTTATATGGGATGCTTAGATGTCATATTATTAAGCAGAAAAAGAACTTACATTAGATTTAATTACTTGGGCTTAATTGTTATATCCATGAGATGACAAAGATTGATTTCGAGTTGTCACTCTAAAATTGGGGATTAATTAATAATTAGATAATTACTAGTTGAATAGTGGTGGATTCTGAAACCTTGGTAATTCTTATCTTATTGAATTCTCCTTTATTTTAATTGTTTCCTTAGTTTAATTAGTTTAATTTCTCTTAAAACTCAATTTGGTCAACTAGGTTAGAATTAATATTAATTTTAGATTTAAATTAGACTTTTCAATTTATAACAATCCCTGTGGGATCGACCTCGTTACCACTACTCTATCTCTAGATTCATGCGCTTGCGAGTATATTAAAATTTTCACAACACCTAGTCTTAGAATGAGGTGGCACGAGAGCAGCGCGCCACCTCACCTTAGTAAATGTGGGTGTCATTTGTAACTTGTATATATAGTGAGGGTGAATGTGTGTTTTGGGGTCCAGATTTTGGTAGAGAGTGAGATCCTTCAAGCACACATAGCCTCTCGCTAGGTTGTATACTTTTCTTATTAGGAGAATAGGAGAGTTGGAGGTCGGTGTCTCCATTAAAAAAACTATCTTGTGTGTTTTTATTTTTCCTTCATTGAAGCAAAAAATCCTAAGATGCTTATTAGGAGAATAGGAGAGTTGGAGGTCGGTGCCTCCATAAAAAAAACAATCATGTGTATTTTTGTTTCTCCTTCATTGAAGCAAAAAATCCTAAAATGCTTATTAACACATAGCCTCCGTTGGCGTTGAGTGGTTGGTCGAACGAGGTTTGACGCTGTCACAGGCTTGCCGCATCAAAGAGAAAAGCCGCGTGACAATACCCAGTTATTATTAGTAAGTGTGTTAACGCTTGCAATGAGTGTCCAGCCCATCTCATTCCAAATCTGATGGCCCAAGTGCAGCCCGAACTAGTTAGCATGGTTAACATACTGGTTGGCCTTGCAAAATTGGTCCATCTTCATTACTGTTTGCTAGTGGCGAAGCCATGAATTTATTTTAACCTGAACTAAATAAAAACTAATTAATTTTTGTTGGGAGTTTATATGAATATTATTAACTTTATTGAGATTATAAAAATTGCATTAAAAATAAATATGAACTTTAGTTATTTTGTTATGATTTATAATTTTTTTTTTCTAAAGATGAATGGGCCTCAAATAAATATTCAAAGGCCTAGCCCAAGCAAAAGCTCAAATTAACCCTCTCTTAGTTTTGCTTCTATTTTTTGCCATATATTAAAAAAATGTTGATATACACACATGCTAAATAATGAATAAAAGAATGATTCTAAAGTAGCAACTTCTCCACATGGAAAGCAAAACAAGTTATAGTTCTCATACTTATACGCTCTAATTAATTTATAGAATTAATTTTTAAATATATTGTTCCCATTAATTTATAGAATTTATTGTGTTTATGCTAAGTGAACGATAGCATAAATTGTCACTTAAAGACCTTTGTAAGAAAAAATTATGTAGATTAGAAAATATTAATTATTAAATTTACACAACTTTAATTATTGTCATTTTAAGTATAACTTACTTTTTAATCAGATCAGGGTATGAATCTTTATCCTTTTGAATAGGTAGAAAATTCTATAACTTATTCCCTCTATCTTTAACTTTGTCTTTATTTCTTGAAAATATGCGAATACATAAGTAATTATTCTTATTATTATCATCCAAAATTTTAAAATAATCTGAATAGTATTCAACAACTACTTTTGGAGCGTTTAAACTTACTTATATCCTGCGATATATTCCACTATTGCGTTTTATCTTTCTTCCCTTCCGTGGAGAAGCTAATTAATTTCATCTTCTTTTTATTTGTTCTCTTCTGTTCAGTGCCGTTTCCACACTTGCTGGCGGCTCATCTGTGAAGCTTTTTGTATTTGGAGACTCCCACGTGAATACTGGAAATTGGCCAAAAGATTTTACTCCATGGCAGCAACCTTATGGGATCACTTTTCCTAGAGAACCAGCTGGCTGTTTCTCAAGTGGACGCGTCTTGACGGATTACAGTGGACAGCCATAATTCTCGAATTTTCCCCAATTAATTTCTCCAATTAAAAGCTTTATTTTTTTCATTTTCATGTTTGTGTTGTTTATATATGCAGCTTCATTTCTGAAGATACAATCTCCTGTGCCTTTTGAATTGAAAAAATAAAAAATGCAACCTCGTCTGAACTTCAGTATGGCATGAACTTTGCATATGGAGGAACCAGTGCGTCTAAGACATTGGATATATATATTGGTTATTTTCTTGAATAAGTTGGGTTAAGGAACAAACAAATCAGAAAAAATAAAAGAGAACAGAGCACGTATGGTAGAGGAAATGAGAAAGATTTTCCATTTTATTTGTTGGCTAACTTAGTCTTCTATTGAGACATATATATGCTAGCTTCAATTCTTAAGATTTATACAAATCGATTAAGCTAAACGATACAAGTACAAGCATTTATATTTAATTTAATCGAGCTTTCTTCCTAAGATCTAATAGTTTCTGACGCAAAAAATCATTAAATTTTAATTGCTTCACAAATTAGAGGAATCAAACGACTACGGATTTGATATCTAACCTAACAGTAGATCACAACAATAGTAAACTAGTAAGCCTTTTAGGAATTAAATGAGACAATCATGAAAATAGTTACAAAAGAGCATAAGACAATCAAAGCATCAATTAAATAATTAAAAAAATAGGTCTCTTTTTTTAATTCCGAGGCTTCCATTTCCTTCGACCAATTATAAAAGTTTAGCCATAGAGCACTATACAAAAAATTCAAAGAAGAAGTTCGAGAAGAAAAGAGAGAGATGTCTCTAGGTTGGATGATTTCTTTCCTCTTTATATGTGTTAGTTCACTTCTTAGAAGTCTACAAAATCTCCTAAAATAAAAATATTCTAAATATATCCTAAAATAACTATATTTACATTTAACTAATCAATTAAAATAAAATATTTTCTTAACATAATAGTAAAGTGGTGATTTCAGCTGGACTTCTAGTGCATCAGATCTGGAAACTTCCAAAATATACTGCATCAAATCCGCTATTAGAATTTTAGGCTAAAGAGCGTTCCAAATGTCAACAGTGCAGTTGCACCAAATTTAAGCCCAATTTTGACCTTGATGCAGCTAGTAAATCTCGTAACTCAAAACATGAAATTTATAGAGCTCTTTCTTTTTTCTTCCAGAACATCTTGAATCATCTTAGTTGGAGCTTGGATGAGAGAGTTATTCCTATATTATGAAGGAATATCGAAACTTATCCAAAATCGCGCAATAATCTCCATTTTGCATTTAACGACTCCATTTGCATCCTAAACCAAAATATAAGAATAATGAGTACATTTAGGCACCAAATGAGTTTAAAAGGCTAAACACTATGGGAGTAAAAAATATGACATTTTGCACTCTCGTCAGTGGTCTCAAAGAGCACACAAATCTTTGGGTTAGGTTGTTTCTTTTCTATTGTTAAATAATAGAAAAATTGTGGGTCAAAGCCTCCATGAAATATCTTGTGTTCCTGTTCCTTGATTCTTGTTTATTTTTGTTAGTTTGGCTAGTCTCTTAAAATAACCTCCATTGTGGGTCTTGGGGCATATTTAGGCGAGTGGCTGGCTGAGTGAGATTTAGTGCCATCACTTGCGTTGAAGAACACCCAGTGAAAATTAGTATTAAAGGCCGATTAAATCAGTTTTGGTGACAACTGGTATAGAGTCATTTCAAAGAGGCTACTGTGCAAGAGCAAGATTGTTATAGTTTTGGAGAAATTGACAACAGCAAATAGGTTGTGTGACTAACAGCAAAAACCAACGTGGCAGAAGAATCAACAAAGGATAGGATGGCGTGATTGGAAGCTATGGGCACTCTATTGCTTGACTTTGAGAGATTGGCTCAGAAAACAAAAATCAACTCGATTGAGATGACAAACATGAAACAAATGGGAGTTTGCGAATGAGTTCACTGAGAGGTTGAACAAGGTGACGAGAGATGTTGCTACGTTGGCAGAAGTGCTAAAAAGTAACATTGGGTACCCTGAAGAGGAAGTTGGATTGTCAAAACAAGCAAGAGGAAGTACTTCACATTTGGAGGATGGTCCTTTGACAGTCTAAGGTTTCAGAATCTAAGGCTTAAAGCTAAACTCCGAACGCTAAGGAGTTGGGGAACTTTTCTGTGCGGTATAGAGCAGTACTTTGAGTAGTTCGAGTAAATGAGATGGAGCGTGTCACTATCAGAAGCACCTAAACGGTGATGTTAAGTTGTGGTGGCAAAATAGATGCTGAAGCGCGGCGACCGACAATCAAGACATGGGAAAAACTCAAACGAGGACTGAAGGGCAATTCTTACTGGGGAATGCTAGCTGGCTGACGAGGGAGATCTTCGAGAAGCTACATCATATCGGATCAGTGAGGGATTATGTCAAAAAGTTTAGTTCCTTGATGAAGGATATCAAGAACATATGAGATCTAGATAGGACTTTTGCATAAGGGCTGAACTATGCGATATCTATCATCAAGAACATGTTAGATGTCGATAGGATTTTTGCATGAAGAGACTTGCTGATGATGATGTGTATCAAGAATAAGAGGGCAAGTCTCATCATTTGTTTTTTGGGTAGTAGCCAGGACTTTTGCTAGTGGACCTTGGTTGGGCTGAATTGAGTTGAGTTGGGTCTGACTTAAAACAAATATAATTTGGCCCAACAAAATCCTAAGCCCAAAATTAGTAAGTCCAAGCACTAATAGAATGCCAATAACCACAGTGATATTTATTGGTTATAGCATATAATAGCAACAGCAATAATAACATAATAATAAACTAAAGACCAATCAAGAAAATAACTAATAATCATAATAATAAAATAAAATTAATATCAATAATTATTGACTCGATTTCTGGGTATTATAATTTTGATCCCCTATTTTGAATTGTATAATAACATTTTAATTATTATGGATGTTTATGTATATTGGCATTATCTACAATATACTCTTTTTGGTAATTTGAAAATATTGGGTGATATTTGGATGAGATCATTTAAGCATATTATTTATAGTGATATGTGAAATTATGTTTGAGGAGATTAACCAATGAGGTAGGTTAAATATTAGATGATATATTCTGGGAATGATTAACTTATAGATTTGTAGGTTGGAAATGCCAAATATAGTATAAACCTTATTGAATTTGAGCAAAATCCCCATTAATGATTTTATTCAGCCATGTTAGATAGAAGCTAGACCCCCTTCAAATTCAGGCTGGGTCCTTCAATCCAGTAGCCATTAAAATTAAATTTGATACCGTCAATCCTCGTCATTGGTTCTATAAAATGGGAATAATCTTCCATTTCTCAAACATTTAGGTGGCGTTTGTTTTTTTGTCTGAAATTTGAATAGACTTGAATTAGTTTAAGTTCTAAATAAAGTTGAATGTTTGGATTTAAATGATATATTTTTTTTAATCGATAAAAATATATATTAAATGACTTTTTTAACTTAAAAAATATGAAAACTAATATTTTTACATAAATATTAAACAAATAATAAATATCTCAAAGAATATGAATAAGATAATAAATTATCATAACATAAATCATATTCAATTGAATACACCTCTTTAATATTCTATATTATATATGTTAATCGATTTGATTATAGTTTATGGTGTTTTATATGAAAAATATTCATAAAAAATTATGAAGATAAATAATGATAATCTGAAGAAAATAAAAAGATAAAAATAATAATAATCTACCACTGTATATTACCACAAGTTATATAGAGATAGATAATAATACTAATTCTTAAATTTTATTCATATAAGAATGAAAATTAATTAATTAATTAGATAGAAATATTTTGAAAAATATCTTTTAACGATATCATTCACTTTTTAAATTAAACAAAAAATTAAAAAAAAATTAATAATTTAATGACTTAATCGCTCAAAATTTTCATTAAATTGAAAAAAACTTAATGACTTAATTGATTAAAATTAAGTTAATTAAGTAAAAAAAAAAGTCCCTTATATTCAATGTTTTGGATAATTGTAGATCTACGTACAACGAATAAAGATTTCTCTCTTTTTTTTTTAATTACAGAATAAAGATCTCTTAACGGTGCTAAATAAGACTTAAACAGCGAAAACTATCAGTTGCGGGTTTTGCCCGGTGCTAGTTGCCAATGATGATTTAATCTTTTATTAATGTAAAAAAATGTTAATTTAGTATTTTTAGTAATTTCTCAATATATATTAATATTGCAATAAAGTATAAACATCTTATTAATATAACATAATAAAATATAATATAGGACTGCAGCACAGACCAAATACACCGTAAACGATATTGTTTATACAAACTAGATTTAATATCAGAAAAGAACAACAAAGAGCACAGTTAAAAAGAGGAGCTTCCAAAACAGTTCAAACTATCAGAATAACAAAGCATCAAGATGACTGCAAAATTTGAAAAAAAAGGGGGCAAATCGCCGTCTTGAAATCCTATGCTTCCATATTCCCAAAGAAAACACTTGTCAAAACATTATTGCATTCCATTGATGCCTTCAACAGCTTCAAACCCTAACAATAGGAAGCCACCAATCAGTTAAAAACAAAAATGTTTCAGATTATTATTGAATAATCACAAACAAATGGGAAAAGTATGACCAATATACCTCATCAAGGCCAAAATCGACAACTTTTTCCTGAAGGGCACCCAGACCCTCAACATTAAACTTGCTAGGAAAAGTAATATAGGAGATAGCAGACATAGGCATCACCTCTAAATTATCCATCACCATGTAAGTCACCACCCCTTTAACAAACCCTTTCTCAGCATCCGCTGCGGTCGTCGTCGTGCTCGTACCATCCGCAGAAACAAAAGCCATTTCACCCGTCATGGTCTCATTGCAACTAGGACAAGACCTGGATGGAGTATCAGCCACATGTGAGCGAGGACAGCGAGTATAACATCCACCTTGACCGTAGTAGCCATTATTAGTGCAAGTGTAAAACTTCCGAGGCTTTGTGTCGTTGCTATGATCAGGTAGTGAAAGAGGAATTTCATTGGGACATGGTGGAGATTTG